>JAHLSL010000056.1:7624529-7663797 GCA_025920805.1 Petroica traversi
TGGAGGCCGCTCCGGGCGGGGGCTGCCCTGAGGGAACGGCGCGGCTTCAGTGGAGCTCTTGCACCCCCTACAGGCCGCCCGCGGTGCGGCCATGGCGGGGACAGCGGCACTGCCGGCCCCGCCGAGAGAGAGGGAAAAAACCCCTTCAGCGGCCTTTCCTGCGGCCTTTCCTCCGGCCTTTCTGGTCGTCCGCAGCAAGCACTGCGAGCTTTTACCCTTGTTCTGAATTAATTGCCGGACAGCCGAGGGTTCTTGAGGAAGAGGCGCGCAGGGAGGAGAAACTTCTCGGGGCGGCAGGTCAGCTCCGAGCTGAGGGGAGCTAGGAAATAAATAGGAGAAGGCCGTTTGCAGATTAATAAATAAATAAATAAACAAGTTAACGAATTAAAACGGCCAGCTTCCAAGCTAATGTCAATGAAAAAAAAAAAAAACAAACAAAAAAAAACCCCCAAAAAAAAACAAAGAAAGAAAGTAGAGACTTGTCCACTGACACAGGGTCTACGTGGAAAAAAGCACAGGCTGGGAGATACCTGATTCCTTAATGGGCATCTCAGCAGAGCAATGGTCCCACAAATGATAAGGAGGCTGGTGGAAGCATTTCCTGTCCTCCCGGTGAATCCAAAATAAAGATGTCTACAGATGAGGCACATTTGACGGCAAACTGAGTGTCCCATCTCGGGCTGAGCTGGCTGTCACTTGTCCATCCGTGAGCCATCTATCCCATGCACGCATCCAGAGTACTCAGACTCTCATCCCGGCTGGGTACCACTGGGGCTTGCAATAGGCACCAAGGCCACTGACCAGCGCAGACTCACCAGCTTGAATTCAACTCCCAGCCATTACATCTGTGTAAAAATCGGGTTTGACCATTTCGGAGCCTCAGTTGTACTGCATAAACCTTGTTTGACTCAGTTAGCTGCAGTCAAGTTACTGGAGATTGACATGGATTACGGTATTGTAGAGAAAAAAACATAAAAATTAAAGAGTCACCCAAAGGGAAAGTTCACTGTGAGGGCCAGTTTGCAGGTTTTAGGCAAGTGAAATTACAGGTGTTTAATGTGGCTCTCCTGTTCTTGCTCATCATGGCCCATCCCTCACCTGAACAGTAGTCTTTCTAACATTTTTTTTAGATGTATGTCCATTGCATATGGGCATACAATTCAGAGCAGAATCCTAATTTTGTCTGGTCAATAAACAAAATCAGTACTACTTTTGAGAGCTCGGAACAAATCATTGCTCCCATCTCTTAAAATCCACAGGTTTCCTATCTGTCAGGTTTAACAGAACATGAAAGGAAACAGATAAAATGTCTCCCTTTTACTCGCTTGTCTCCTGAGGTGGAGTGGCTTTTTGCTTCATGATGGTGTAAGGAGACACAACCCCCTAAACACCTCTCCTGCTGAGACAGCTGTAGGGGAGATCCACCACACTCCCCAGATTCATTTTGACTGATACAAACAAAGCAGTGAGAAAAAAAATTATAAAAATAGCCCATCTTCTTCTTACAGTCACAAAGACTGGACTTCATGTAACAATAGGTAGAGGTGGGGTTTTTTTAACTAAATAGCTCTATATACAGGGGTTTTAGTTAAAGCAATAAATACCATCCATCTTCTCATTAAAAGATTCAGGACTGAAAAGACTACCATCTCTTATCCTTGGCTTAGTGGTACACAAAAATGTATGAAGGGTTCCTTCCCTCAATTACACCTCCTCAAGATAACATTTCTTAATTAACACCTTAATTAGCACTGAGAGGGTATGGCCTGTAGTTTATTGGATCTATTTAGCTCTCCAAGCAGCTGCATTGCTTTTAATCAGCAGCGATATTTCCCAGAAAGCAGAAACAACACTCCTGTTCTGAATATGCTGCAATATGTTTCATCATTTATCTCCCCGTCCACCAAGGGGAATACTACGTAAAGGCATGCTTTATACCTGGGCTTTTGCTCTTTTCTGAATACCTGGAATTTATGTTTTTTTCCTGACTGACAGTAAGAAATTAGTTTCAACAGCAAAAGCTTAGGCTAATGAAAAGACTCACCTCACTTTTACTTCCTAGCTAAAGGTTGTAGGAACTTGGGGTATTCAGGTAGTGAGTGATAGGGTGTTTACATGCTCAGGTGAAGACAAGATCTCTTCAGTAATGTGATTAAAAACTGACTGAAAGAGCATGTAAATTAATTGTGCAACACAGCTTGTCTTTTAACTTCTGCTTATCTCCAGTTGAAACTGAAGACACAACAAAAATGTTTTGGTGTTGCCTGTATGAGCAAGTTGGTATTACAATTTGGCCTGACCCCCACAGAGAACAGGGGCTGCTACTCAGCTAAGTGACTTCTGTTCTACCCTTGCAAAAGCAGGATATGCCTCCATGCTGCTAGGTTTGACAGGCTACGCTAGTTCTTAAATTACAAGTGAAGTAGGATGCTGCTGGTGGGGTGGCCATTTTCAGCAGAACAAATTACAGTCTGCATCTGAAACACAGCTCTTCTGAAATCAACCAGTTTCAACGGGAACAGCACTGAACTGTATTCCTGCTGGTATTTCAATGTAATGACAGTCCCTAATTTTCCCAACCACTAGAGCACTAAGCATGTGCCCTGGTAATTGTCTACTTTTGCAGCCAAAAAATCCCACAAAGTCAGCACGAGATGTGCATATACAGCATACAAGAGAGTAGCAGACAGAGGAACCTGAGAAGTGCTGAAAACGGTAAGAGCCTAAAAACACTAAATTAATTTTAAAATGTTCCGCATACTACCTTTCCCAGACAAAGTGCCTAGTAACTCACTGTCGATAAAGCATTGACAAGTGTTAAAATCTATCCAGTTATTTGTGACAAAAGTTTAATTTATATTTTTATATTATGTTTCCGTATCATTCTTCTTTCACTTCAGCTTACACCACTTTCATTCAGTTAGCAACTGTCCTGACCAAATCAGTGTAAATGACAGAAACCAGGTAACAATTTATAAGGTTGGGTTACTAATCCCATAGGAGTCTTACTTCAGCTGCCGTGCTGAGAAATTACCTCTCAATAGACCCACATCAGAAATACTGAAAATGTGACAGAAAACACCAAGCAAGAGGGCAGAAAAGAACATTTGAAAGGAACGTGTACTGCTAGGATTTCTGGAACTTTAATAGCTTTCCACCTCAATTTTGGCCATCGTGAACTCAAGCTAAGAGAAAAAATATATCTTTTTAATGAGTTTTACAGCATGCAAGTTGCTTTATAATATGATGTAAGTGCCATAAAGAAGGTTGTGTGCTGCTCTGTAAAACGTATTAGATCATCAATATTTCTAGTTTCGTACTGAGGAATTAGAAATAATGATGAAGATTAGAGTTACAAGAATTAAAAAAGTCCTTTGAATTGAACCATTCAGCCATCCCCAGGGAAATACTAAGGAATTTGTAGGCTGAGAAAATAGGTAAGTTTATAGGTTCTCCTTAGGTGAAAGAAGTCATGTTAACATCATAAGTTTTATACAAACTTTCCATATGCTGTAGTACCCTCTCTGCTTACCCCCAGGTTTCATTCCCTTGCACCCTTATTGTGAAGCAGATTTATTAAAAATGATCCATCAACTTTTACACAGAAGGAGGTCAAAAGTCTTTCAGTAGCGTGATTCAAAACAGGAATATCCATTTAATCCTCCTGCAAATGACAGGCCAGGAGAGTTTACATCAGTAAGAACAGAGGCAAAGAAAGTTTGAAGAAGATTAATCCTTCCACTTAGTGCCATGTTTTCTTGACGTCACCCCCCCTCTGTCTCACAACCCACTGCTGCAGATGTTCTGTATTCCTGGAGAGGAATGCAGACACCTGGAGATGTCTTCCTTCCAATTTTTTTTTCTTGTTTTTCCCTTTGCTCAGGCATGTGTTTTCAACTTTTGAAATACCTGTGCGACTGCTATGCACATTAGGCAATCAACAAGCTAGAAAGGTATCTTTACTGAATGGGTCTAGAAAGTGCTCTTGTATAGTTTTTTGACAGTTTGATTAGAGTAGTTCAGTATTTAGCCACTTCTGAAAAACTAGTTTGGCACATAAATGCCCAAATGCAGCTTCAAATCTGACACTGAGCAAGCTAAATCGTGCTGGCTGTTAATAAAACATAGATTTCTATGGGTTTTTTGTGTTTTTTTTTTTTAATGGGACTTAGGTTTTAATATATTATGCAAAAACCAGACTGAGTCTAAAGTGATTGAAAGTGAAAAGAGTGATTAATTAGTGAGTTAAATGTAGTGATTTTCATCATATACAACTCATTGTGCACTAACACCAATGACCACTGTAGGTGCATGAAAGAAATGCTGTCTGGATCTAGTGTCCAGGATCACGAACCCTAGCAAAGCTATCTGAAAATCTATGCCTACTTCTAAAGTTAGAAAGAAGCCTCTACCATATCTTCTATAGATTTGTGTTCATTATGATATAATGAACAAAAGTTAGTAAAAGCATGTGGGATATAACACAGCCTGATAAAATTATGTTTCAGTCTGCATTGTTTTCATTTTAAATTACTGTGATTTCCAAATTCCCAAGCTTTGTTTAGCACAAGAAAACTTCTGAAATGCTGATTCATGTAGAAACATGGGAGAAGAGGTTTGGAGCTCTCAGCATCTATCAATGAACAAGTAACTTGATATGGCCTGGTAAGTTTTCCAATTTTGATAAGGGACAAAAGTGGCTTTTGCCAAATTTGAAGCACTTTTCATTGCGAGTCTCTAATTTTTTTAACAAAAGACGCAAAGGAACTGCAGTAGGTAGAGAAGTCTGACTGTTGCTGCAGAAGCCTAGGAATCTAAAATGATCAAGTTAAAGAAGACCTAAGAGGTACAGAGAAGGAAGAAATAAACATTAAGTTAGGAATCAGAGAAATAAATCTCTTTACTTTCAGCAGGGAGTGCAGTCTCCAGGCTGGTATTAAGCTCAGAAAGATAAGGCTGTTATGGATAAATTCCTCAGGCATAAAAATTAAAGGAAGGAGGAGAGCACTGAAATGGCTCTTTAATGTCTAGTGTGATCATAAACTTTGCACCTGGCCTTGCAAATTTTCCTTCTATAGTTCTTTTGCCTAAATCAAATGCAACATAACAGCTACATACTGTACAAGCTTTAAGTGTCTCATTCCAGAAGAGTCAGAAATTATATTATTTACAGTTCATTAGAACAGTGAAAATCAACTGGATCATTACCTTGAGTGATTCTCCAGACAGCAGCTGTTCCATACCTGTCTTTCTGTTCCCTCCCAAAATGAAATAAGTTCTTAGAATAAGTGCATAAGTTCTTAAATGGGAAACAATGCTGACATTCATGTGAGAAACGCAGTGGTGGCTTCATTAACACTATCTTGGTTCATTTTGCTTTCTAATGAAAATTAAAATCAAGATCCCCTAACACACCAATATTTTGTCTCACACCCAAGTAATTGATAAGCAAGGTAGGTCAAGAGCAATGCATTATCAAAGTTGTCTGAAATGTCATTGCTTATTTCATGGTTGTAGCCTCTTTTCTGAGAGTGCTTTCAGTCACTAAAATCTCAAGGGTTTGGGGTTTTTTTTCCATGATGTTGGGTTAACCGTAGGCCTACACTGAAGTTGTCAAATCAAGCATTAGGTAAGCAAATTCGTGAGAGAGCTGGAAGTTCTTTCTGGTGTGAGTTCAGCCACAAGATAGTAGTAAAACAGTTCCAAGTCTTCCCTGGCATTTTTCAGTGAGCTTCAGAAATGCCTCATTATCTTTATCTATCTTAGGGTTAAATTTTTATACGAGACTGTTGGTTACTAGGAAAAGAGGGATACTTTATGGTGAGTTGCCTCCTTGGCCTCCACTGGCTGTGCTGACTGAACATTAGTTCACTAGGGTAGGAGCTTCAGACTCCTGCAGTACACCTAGATACCTTCTTGTGGATTTCCCTTCCAACATTGAAAAATTTTAACCTAGAGAAGGGATAAAATGGTGTCCCAGAGTAAACTCAGCATGGCTAGTTATACAGTCATCTTATCCGTATGGAAATGACAGAAAAATCTCTGAGAACCCATGTGAAAAATTATATTCATATAGTTTAGACATGGTTTGTAGAATGGTTCTTGTTAGGAGTTCTTTCCTTAAGAGATTGCATTATGCTTGGGATATGTTGCATACAAATAGATTTTTTTCAGTCTTGGGAGAGCCAGGAGATGAAACATGACTCTAAGATTTAAAGGATTAAGCCAGTCCTTCAAGTGATACAATCACTGTTCTAGACAGGACATTCCACTTTGCCAACTCCTAATGGTGTTAAAGCAAGTGCTGAAAGAGAAGAACGTTTTTGTCAGAGGTAACAAAAGAGAAAGGAAATACAAAGCGAAAAAGCCAGACAACAATGAATTTACAGTAATACCTTTAATAGATAATCAATTAAGTTGTACACAGAAAAGATTTTCTTTTTTAGAAAACTGCTTTGCCATCTGTGATATCATGCTGCAGAGATTGGATGGCTTCCATCTCAGTAGATGGGAAACTAGTGTTCTTAGAGAAATGCTGGCTAGATGAGTTGGGAGGGCATCCAAAATGCTATATATATATATATATATATATATATATATATTTGGTGGTTTTGAAGGACCATTTCACAAACCTGAAAATAATTAAAAGATATATCAGGCCAGAGAGAGGAATCAAAGAGAAAAATGTAAATGGCAGTTTGGAACTGTTTAACAGTGTTTACTGGGGGTCCAAAACCCATTTCCATACCTGACAGAAAAGGCTATGTGGATTTTAAAAAGAGCCTGGTTTAGTGGGGAAAGGAAGGCAGCTATAAATAAATGGAATGAAAAAGTAATATAGAAACAAGATTAAAGTAAAGGGGAGGAAAAGTGGAGGGCAATGAACATAAACTAATAATTGCCCAAAATTGAGAGAGAAGCAAAGAATAAAATGAAATTAAAAAGATCATTGACCAAAAGAGCTAAGGTATAGACAGAAGACTTTGTCTGATAGTAGTTTAAGAATAAAGGGAATCCAGTAAAGGAACATAACTATTATGAGATGATAATGGGAGGTGTGTAAATAGTAATACACCAATTCACTCCTGTGAGGAGAAACAGGATGAGGTGTTAATCATCTTATGGCATGTATTCTAACCCCATATTAAATCAAGGAAATGTTAAGTGGTCTCTAAAGTTGGGCATTTTGAGATCAAATATTTGCTTCACATAATCTGAAAGTATTAATTTTTCTATATTGTTTTTGTTGCTTTTCAGTAATTCTTAAAATACTGGGGTTTTCTTGAAGGCTAGAAGAAGGCCAGTGAGGAACTGATGTTTAAAAAGGGAAAATGGGATGATGTCAGTAACTGCAAGCCTGCTGTCATAATAACACTGGAAAAAGATGATGGGATGGCTGATAGGAGACTTAATGTACAAAGAATCAAAGAGAGTAAAAAAAACTAGTCTCAGTCAATATAGATGTATCAGAAATAGATCTTATCAAGGTAACTTAATATATTTTTAATAAGATTAGAAATTTGGTTGCTAAAGATAATCATGTTGATGTAGAGCACTGAGGTTTCAGTGAGGCATTCCATTTATTACAACACAACACTTTGATTAAGAAATGAGAGTGGTACAAAATCAACATGTAATATATTAAATGGATTAAAAACTAGCTAACCAGTAAGTCTCAAAAAGTGCTTCTAAGCAGAAATTACCATTAGCCTGTGCTTCTAAATGGGGTCTGAAAAATATAGTTTTGCACTTTATTCTATTATTATCAATGATATAGAAGACAACTTTAAATAGCAACCTATAAAAGTTTGCAGGTGGCAGAAAAGCAGCTAGTACAGGAGATAATAAAGAAGACAAGTCACTGCTGCAGAATTATCTGGCTTGCTTGGCAACATGAGGTCATTTTAATGTAGCAAGTTGTAAAAACCTACATGTACTCACAAAGAATGAAGGACATATTTATGGTTGGGGGACTGTACTGGATAAAGTAGTGATGATGAAAAGGACTCTCGGGGTGAAGGTAAGGTTAATGGGAGATAATCAGCTGAACAAGAGTTCCCAGTATGATGCCTCTCCAAGATGAACAGAAATTTGATAACACAGTGCTCTTTGATCTATCAGACAAAACTATAATAAGATCGAATGGCTAGAAGTTAAATCTTAGTAAATTCAGGGTGAAAAAGGAAACACATTTTCAGTAGTGAAAGTATAGAGATCTCCTCTAGTGTATGCAATTTTAAAGTACGGCTTGGTGATTTGGTTTTTATTTTATTCATCCCTCCTCCCCCCCCCCAAAAAAAACCAGAAAAACCCCAAAAAAAAACCACAAACAAAGGAACAAAAAAAGGATGCTTCAGGCACAGGTTATGTTACACAGAAGACTATTAAAATTCATCTTACTCTGTTGGTATTATTTCTGAATTTTATGTGCGCTTGGCTAATGCCTTCATTCACACTTTTAGCAATTGTGAAGACACAGTCATTCTTGTCAGGTAACTCCAATTAATGCACCTCTGAATAACCACCAAGGTTAATCACAAATACTACATTTTCAAACTTAGGTGGGCATTTGAAGTGTTATCAATGATTCTACAGGTGGCATTGTTCTAGCTATTCCTTGATGTATAAGTTGAAAATAGAAAAATTATTGAGTTCATAAAGAATGTTAAAGCCTTTGTTTCTCCACTTCCATTTAGGTCTGGGGGGCTTAGTTGACTTCTTTTATCTGATTCTTGCCTTCAAGACCATCCCCAAGAGCTTGAGAAACATGTTGGTCCCGGGCACAACCCTCACAGAAGACTTTGTTCTTTTACAGTGCTTTTCTCAGCTTGCAGTTCACTAGCCTGCAAGCCATTTGCAGCAACAGGCAACTCACTATCTTCCCATCCAGACAGGAAATTCTGGAAAACTGACTGAGAGCAGTTTTCTCCAGAAATGGTAGGATCTTTCCACTCCAAAAGTGACTGAGTCCCAGCTCTTCCTTAGTTCCTGGGAAATCACTGTTCCAACTGGGTATGAAAGACAGCAGCTTAAAATCTTTTGGCAGGGTTTCATCTAAAATTATGAATCAAGATCCAAATTAGGCTTTTCAAGTAAGGAATAAAGTTTTAATCAGCCACAAGTACTCTAAGTGTTATTAAAAATCATGACCTATTTACCTTATTAAAAACAAGAGACTGAAAGCATTTCAAAGTCATATTTAAGCCTCCTGCTGACATTGCTATTCTGAAATATGGGAACTTTATTATGTTACTTAGACGTGTGTTAAGGGACATTACTGACATTCTCCACAGTGTATAAAATTGGGGAAACAGCTAAAAATGTTTTGGTTACCTCTCAGACTTAAAAAGAGAAAGTATTAAAAGTTAAAAATTAAATAGTAAAGTATTTTCATATTAGAAAGAAAATTAAAGTTTTTCTTGATCTGCTATTTCAGCCTGCTATCTCAGTGTAGGGTGAGGGCAAATTAATTACTTTTCTGATATCTGGAATCAATTTTAATAGAAAAAGAAACAGAATGAAAGAAAATAAACAATTCTGAAATGTCAGTTAGAAATCAGATGTGACGTATACACCAAACAAGATTCTGGGGTCTAACCATACCAGGCCTTCTTCTAATACAAACGAAAGGTAATCCACAATTATGGGCTCTAATTATTTAATAAAATGTTTATTTGTATTTCTAATCCTCTGGGTGAAATTCAATCTCCTGCACTCATATGAGGCCATAGTACTTGGGGGTCTATGCACTGGTTGTGTAAAGGGACTGTGAGGTGAAATTCATCCTTCCTGATCTGAGGCTCACGACTACTCCGTGCCACTCCAGTTCCCTGGCCAGCTGCTCTCATCTGTGCCTTTGCAATGCTTGGTTGGGAATGGCAGTTGTAATTACTCCAGGTAGTTTATAAGGCCTGGAGCTGGTTTGGGTGTTTCATGAGTGCAGTTTATAATTTCTCTTGCTCTTCCTTGTCTGAATATTTATCCAGGCAAAAAAAGTTCTTCGTACTGCACAATAGACTTTAAAAATATTCAAAAGGAGGACTTTTTTCTGATTGCACCACAGATGATGCCATTGGTGTGGTAATATCTTGAAACATCCCTGATCTTCAGGCATCAAACATAAGGGCAGAGACATTTTAAATTCACTCATAATGGAAAGGAAAAGAGATGTCTAAACAGAAAGCATCTCTGGCATTTTTAATGTTAATTCCTTCTCTACATGTCAGAAAGTGACAGAGTCTTTACTTTAGCATGTGTGTGTGTAAGCCAGCATTTTGTTTCTGTAAATATTTTTGAGACAGGAAAAAGAGAGACCAAAGAGATTTGGGCCTGGGTTTGGGTGCATGTGTGGGTATTAAAATTGCCAGAGTCAATAAGCGCTGTGGAGATGGATGATGAAATTGAAAATTTCCATTCACATTCTCATGTAAGGGGAGATATGAACAGAAATCAAACTCTAATACAAGTAATGTTTTGCTCCATTTTACTATAAAATGATCAAGAGTTAAGGCAACATTTTGGATGTAGCGGCCTAAGACAATCCTGTGCAACCAAGCCCACAAATTATGGGACATTCTTGTTATCTTGCACATGTGAGGCTTCTAGGCCAGATACTGTTTTAGAGTCACTGAGCATTTTCTCATATACTTCTAAACCCCCTAACGACAGAATGTGAACAATGCTGTGGGACTGAACAAAAGCTTGTTTCAGTCCACGTGGAAGAGTCTTAAATGCACATTATCAATGCTTTTGCAAATCTCTGACAATGATCTTTACATTTATATTCTGCAACAAATAAAGCACTTCTATTAGCCTATCAGAAGAAAGCATTCAATTAGACCACTTATTTTAAGGGAGATTTAAATTTAAAGCTCTTAACATGGATTCCCAAATCTTCAAAAAATCCTGGTCCTTTCTCTCTTGGAAAGAGTGGAGGGGAAAAGAAGTGACTGAGTACTTTGAATGAAGACTTTGAGTAGGCCCTTCTTAGGGAAAGTTGTTTCTTACTGAAAGCCTTGGTGAGTGTCTAATTATTTCCTTTAGAGCCACTTTGAATTGAACCATAAGATTCCAATGTGTATTGAATTTAAATTCTACTTATGGGCTCTGCTTCCTTTGATTCTGCATTTCTAGCAAGGGGAGCTCCTTACACCACATTAATCATAATATATGGAAGGGCTTCAGTGTTTGCTTCTGCAGTGCACTAAGTTGTCCCTGAAGATAAAAAAAATCCCCTTGGAAGAAAAATCTCATTCTAAATGAACATTTAAATTGAAATTATTGGAGAAGTTAAGAGGAAAAGATATTCCCAGTAAAATTAGAACAAGCATTTAAATGGAAGAGGGTATCTTTAATTATTTTCTTCCTTGGCATTGCAGAAAATCCCATGATATGATAACTAAGGATACTTTGGGGGGTTAAGAGCCCAACAGCAGAAAAGCTAATGGGATTTTTTTTTTTTCAGATAGAGGTTAAAGTGATGGTGCTGTAAGTAGGCTGTCAAACTATCTCAGCTCACCATCTGCTACATATTAATTTACAATAGAGAGATAGGTGAAGTGGGTGTTACTTTTCAGGAGCTATATAAATGTGTAACTTTCTCAATTAGTATTCACTTCAAATGAAGAATAAAATCCCAGGAAATTCAGACCAGAATACAAGCCAGGCAGTATTATATTTAAATGGTAATAGTATATCTGTAATACACAGCTAGAGCTGCAGTATATTGCCAAGAATGGAGTCCAAAAGACATTTACCATTAATGTCATGAGATGTCTTTGTTTTGGATAGGTATGCAAAATGGGATAGAATAAATGTGTGTTTCTAGATGGCTTTTAATTTTATTTTTTCCCTTTTATTTTATTGGAAATAAGTGTTGCAATTTTAGTTCAGAGGGAACTGTTTTTCCTTTAAAAGTATTAATTCCCAGTTGCACCAAATCAGATCAAGAAAAGGAAACAGCTACTTAAGAAAAACAAACTCTACTTTCTCCCAGTCCTGTGTGAATCATACACTATTTGAAGAGAAATAGAGGAGAACTCTTAATTTTTGTACATAGGAAGCCAGAAGCTACTTGTAAAAGTGGGAACAGATTTCCCTTTCTCACTGTAATGGCAACACGGAGCCTTTTCCCATCTCTTGGATACATGAAATTTCCTTCAGGCTAATTCCCTCTCTCTCTCTAAATTAGACTGAAAATCCTTTTCTTGATCTCAAAGGAAATGGATCAAACTCCGAGTGTGAAAATGTGGGCTGTGTACAGTTCACAACTTTGTTAGAGATACCCATTAAAATATAGTGAGATTCTTCTTTGGTAATTCACAGGTTTGAGTATATTATAATATATAGAATAATGTGTTCCTTTTAATTCATAGATATAATTTTTTCTGGTCTCTTCAGCACTCACTGTAGCATGAAATATTGGTTAAAATTTGAAGTACTTAGTTGAAAATAATGTTCAGGCTTAGGCTAATCATAGCAGACCTGGCCTTGTTTATTGTAGAAAAATCTCTTAATTTTTTTATCCCAAGTTAGAAGCCCTTTTATTTTCCTCATTAATTCATTGGCTCAAGAATATATGATTTGCTACCATGACAGAGTTTTTTTTGTCCCACAGCCTGAAGTTTCCTCAGACCTCCTCCTCTTCTTCCCATATGATGGAAGAATACTGAATTCAGGGAAAAGAAGTATTAATCTCTAGCTTTCACTATTCTGTATCTCCTGTGCAAATCCAGGATGGTGGCAATGAGTGAGCAGCAGAAGGGAGGGGACAAGGCTGTGACACTGGAGCTTGAGTGTACTGAACTCCAGCAGACTAGATCTGTAATGGTGCAGCCCACCTTGGAGGCAAGTTTCTTTATAACACATAGCCATCTCCTGCTAAACGTCCAGAGCAGAGGTGGTATGCTCAGCCATAATTTAAAGGACCATGACATGAAGAAAGGGTTATGATGTTTAAGTTATAGGCCATCCAAATGTTATAGGCCCAAGCAAGTTCCTATTAGCAATAACTCAAGTCCACTGAGGAGATTTGACATTCAAAACTGATGAGCACTAATCCCTCGAGCCTGCTCCGACCCAGCCACACTCAGGCCACTTGGTAACCTGAGTGACCCAGGAGTCAAACCATGATAACCCTCTTCAATTTAAAGAGCGGCTTCTCCCCATCTGTCTGAGTTCTGACTCTGCACAATAAATTTCCCAAAGAGCATAAAGACCCATCTAGTGTATATCAAATCAATATCATTGTGGCTTGCAGCGATATCTGAGGCTACAGTTCACAAAATAAACTAGGCCAGGGGCTGGATTTCTGCCCTTGGCAATCAATCAGACTCACTGGGTCATAGATTTTAGTGTAAATTAACACAGCAGAAACAATCACGCTCCCCAGATGATGATATAATACAGTATTTGCTTTTCTTTTTCCCCCCCATTTCATTGCTCATGCTCAGCGGCTAAGCTGTACTGAACAAGAATAATAAAAAGCAATGATTAGAAAGGTGGTGGTAATCATAAAGCAGAACATTAATATTCTCCTGACAAATGTATATAAAATGCACATAAAATATATACACAATATTAAAAGGAAAAAGGAGAAGGGAAGTGGTGTTAAGTCACTGATGTTTCAAAGCCGTTATTTTTGCTTAAGCATTGTAGAAGTGATCTTGTAAATCAGTGTGAGTGGTTATCATTTTCTTTCATTGCTGTATTTGAATCCAAAGATGTTAAATGTTCCCTTATTGTCTGCATATACCACTTCCCCTACATGGTGTGGAGCATACTGACAAGTCCTTTCTCCACTTACAATTCGGGCTTTCCGCAACGTTTACCTGAACATTGCCAACACTTTTCCCCAGAGGAGTTTTAATTTTATTCTTTTTAGTCTGTCATTGTTATAGGAGAAGAGGCACCTGGTTTTTCCTGACACCGCCTTTATGCAAATCTCATCTTTTGAAATTTTCTCAGAATGTGCCGCATATGAAAGCCTTGCAGGAATTACTATAATCTCTAATTATTCAATTGACATAAGACAGTGTATTGTATTTTCTGTCAGAACCTCAGGAAGAAATGTCAATACTTTCAGCATTAGCAGGACATTTTTTGAATTATAAACACCCACCTTCTAATGTGATTTTATCTCATACATCTTCACAAAATATTTTACATAATATTACAGAAAATACAAAATATACAGAAAGAAAATGTAATACACATAAAGATGCCAGCTGGATGTTTAATGCAACAGAAAATTCTGGTAAGCAACTGTTTCATTCTGTAAGTATTCAAACCTTTACATTACTGTTCAGATAGTGTAATTCTCATCAGAATTTATTTATTTGCAAAATACCTAATTTTATTATACAAACAATATTTAGTTTATATGTAATAAAATACTAATCTTTGTACAAAAGCTACATGGTATGGATTAGAAATGTGGGAGAATAATAACTACCATGCAGGAGTGGTTTTGTTGAATAGTCAGACTAATAAGATTTATCAAATAACAGTTATAAGCAGGAATTCATTTCTTAGATTAAATTTATCCACTATTTTCTGCCAGGGGCATAAAGAAACAGAAGCTTCAAAGGTAGCTCTCTTCTGAGGTGATTGAAAGCAAACTGTACCTCCTTTAGTGACAAATCTACTCTTCTGTTCTCTGACTAAAGAAAGGTGTTGGATTAGGAGTCTGTGGAAGGGGAAAGAACACTTGTGTGTGCGTTGGTGTGTCCAACTCAGGAAAGCTCTTTAGTAGGGGCTACAGGGTAGAAGTGAGGTGGAACTGAGGAAAATAAGGACTCTGACACCCCACTGATGCAATATATATTCCCTTTCTTGTTCAATGGGGATATGAGCTGGACTAACAAAATAAAGTCATTAAAGGGATGCCCAGTGTCCCAGTGAAGGAACCCTCTTTCTCACTATCTCAATGCTTATCTTATTTGGTAGGTATTTCCTGTGTGGATGAGGACTTTTCCATGGAGAGAATAAAATTTCTGAGAAAGACTAAGTGAAATTTACAGGATTAAATTACAGTGACAGGTGACTGAATAGTTTGTCTGAGGTAAAGCAGCATTCTTCCCCTCAAAAAAAACCTCAAAAGCAAAAAAAAAAAAATAAATTCCCCACAATTGACTCAGTCTAGAGGCTGAAGAAGTGGATTTTCTCTTTTCACAATAGGCCACCTATGAACAGCTGAGTTAGAAACTCACACAAGTTATTACTTTGGTTTTCAAGTTTAGATTCCTCGAGAAAACTCTGGTTGTGTGCCACTAGAACAGCTGGTGTATTCTGACAGCAACTGGATTACCCATTTTTCTAAAAGCTGATATAGGCCAAGGTTGCCTTGACGTAGCAACCCCCTTTTGTGTTAGTTCACAGTAATTCTATGTTTAGCTTAAGAAGTTGAAAATAATTTTTTAATGTCTAAAAGGTAGCAATTAACTATGTGTTCCATGGAGGTTACTGTTAAACTTCTGATTTTTACTTCTTAAAAAAAAAAAACAAAAAAAAACCAAAAAAAACCCCACAACAAACCACTTAACTCTTATGTAGAAAAATTTAGCTGAAAAGGTTCATAAGGCACAAGACTCCATCTCAGAAGGAGCACAGAAAGTATCTCAACAAATTTTATTTGATCCTTTGTGAATCTTTATTACGGTACAGACCTTAAGTATGTTGTAGCAGGGTATTTTTCATGAGACTGCTTCTTTCAGAGTGCAGTCTGGATGCACACAGGAGCAGAATTAAGATCTCACAGGGTACCATAAATCTCACCTCGCCCAACTTGCTCTTTTTGGAGTTTGCCACATAAGCATCATTCCTCTGACCTATTTTCAAGCACTTGAAAATAACAACTTTGTTGCCTCCTTATCTTTCCCTGCATTTTGTCTTCATTTAGTGATGTATGCACAAAACAGCTCTGGATCTTTGGAGTTCTGCAATGATAGAAGCCCCTGAATAAGGAGCAAGTGCTATCTGTCAATGTGCTGCGTGGTGCAGCACAGTAGGCTACATGAGAAGTCTGCATTACATCACTCGTGGAATTTCCAGGCTTGTAATGTCCTTTCGGTGAACCTGAACTGAGTGTTGAGCTTATAACGAAAACTGAAACCCAGGGAGTTACTTGTGGTTTAGGATTTTTTGCACAGCTTCAATATACACATACTGGGAGTCATTGCAATAGGCTAAAGATGTGTTTCAGCCACTTGTGAGGTAGTAATGTTAATAGGTAAGAAATTTGCTTCCCAACATAAAAAAATTTCATTTCCCAATTATAAAGGTTTTGTGGTGGTTTGGTTGGGTTTTTTTAAATGAACAGGGCATCTGTAATATTTTTTGCAGTTCTCCAGTTGTAGAAAAAAAAGGTATATGTTGCAAAGAGTATACTTATAGATACTATTCTATAGATGTATGAGTGTATGATTGTCTGTGTTTGTCTGTGTATAAAAATAATTAAATATTCACTGAGCTAGAAGAAAGGGGGAAATTACAAATAAATCTACAGACCAATGATCAGGGTACTCCCCTGGAATGTGGGAGAATTCAGTCACAGTCCCTGCAGAGATGAATGTTAATTATGTAGTAGAAGTAGAGCACTTCCAGAGGGAGAGATTAAGAGGTACCTATTCACTAGCCCATGGATTAAGTCACCTTTGTGGGAGATTTCTGTTCAATGCCAATTGGGATTCACTCGAAAGGTGAGGCAGTAAAAAACTCATCTCCGTGTTGAGACAGAAACTCTCCTCCTGACCACCAAATTCTGACCTGTAAGTGAGATAAGCACACCTTGCTTTTTAAACCTGTGATGTCTTAAGACTAGCATTACAGCTCAGGTTTAGGCAAGACTGTAATAGCCCTTTTCTATGAAATTCTGGGCTGTGGGACATTTCTCTGGTGGAAGTAGACATATAAGAAATGCAGATATATACAACATAGAGGAAGAAGGTGGTGAGATAGCATGGAAGGAGGACAACAGGAGAATGGGATTCTGAATCTTATATTTGAGTCTCCTAAAAAATAGGTGTTTTTTCTGTATTCACCTAAGGGAACATAGTGTTATTTTTTTCCCCTTTAATTTCCAGTGTACACTTCTGGCCCTGTCTTCTTCTCTGTTTTCCTTACCACAATTATTCCATGTCTGACCTTGGAAGTTAATTGCTTTAAGGACTATTTTTATGGAGCTCCCTTTGTGATGATGCTGCCTTGAAAGTCATCTTGGCTGTTCTTAGGTTTCCGTAGCCTAAGAGCCTTTGCCTTTGCTTGCTCTGGAAAAGTCAAGTGCCCATCATGAGGGGTCCCCACATCATGACCCAAATGACAAGTTGGGGGACAGGATGCACCAGAAAGCAATTATTCTTTCTCCCGGAGCAGCCATGTGTCAGGGTCCTTTTGTTTCACACTCAAGTCCAAAAACTTTCTCTTCTAAACTCTTACTGTTTCTGTGTTTTGTGCTTCATGAGTAATTCTTGAGATCTCTCTCCAAGTCTTTCCTATCTGACTTCCAAATACAGCTATAGAGAAAGTACATTTACATCTAATGACACACCTTGATACATATGTAGAAGTTGCAGTCTTTGAAAACAAAAAGATCATTCATCTTTTGTCTCAGATTTGGCATGCAAAGGAAAACTTTATAAGTCCAGATTGAAGAGCTGAACAGGAAACACAATGGAAGTCCTCGTATTTCTAACGAACTACCCAGATATCTTTCCTGTTTGGATTTATTTTTAAATTCAGTTAAGTGTTTAAAATATTTAACTTATTAACGAAAAATAGTTTATCCAAGTGATATTTTTGTTTCCTTTTAATCAGGAAAAGTACTTCTTAGATTACAAAAGAAAACAGTTGCCAGACTGTATAAAGTCAGGTAAACCTTTAAATCTTAAGAGAAAATTTGGTGCTCTCAGCTTTTAATCCTATTTTCAAAAATTTAGTTATATTCAGATAAATTGGGCAATCCCTAGGAAGGAAAACAAATGCTATGTTTCTTACAAGACCCAAATTTCCAATAAATCATTTGAGACTGAGGTAGTGAAAGCAAGGCCAAACTGAGTTAATTTGGAGATTGGCCCCCATAGCTAATTTGACAAATGGCACTGAAATTTAACTGGTATTTTTTTCTATGCATGCCATTTTTGTTTGGTGGCTCCAAGGCTTATTAGCATGACTTGTTTCCTTCAGGTTACTGCTTTTCATAAAGTTAACTAGAAGAAATTGTGCCAAGAAAGAAAAAAATATTCAATTGGTTCATGGTTTAAAGTAATAAAATTATACAGTATTAAAATGGCAACAATCTTGCCCTTACAAATTTAGCTAGTTCAAAACTAGAGTTGGTTACAAACTATATGCAAAATATAAAGCAATAAAGAGAAATGCATATTTGCCCATTGTTTTACTGAATGTCATAAACAAAGCCAACTAAAATTCTGGGAAGTAATGCTCTGCTTGTTTTTCTAAGTAACGCTAAGAAGCTGCTTAACTTAAATGGTATACCATGGGAAAATAATTTCTAATTATTTTAAGTAATATTTAGATCAATTCATAATAATCTTATTATCTTTCATGTTTATGTCAGTATTAGATTACTTTCATGTTTGTTTAAGCTCTTTTGCTTTTTAGAATGTTGGTTTCAAAGGCAAATTGAGCATAGTTAAAATAATCAATGTCCTTTGTGGTTTCAGCATATGCATAGAACAACAACAGTTGAAAGGAATCTAGTGCTTTCTTATACAAACTATTAAGCCTTTACTGAAGAAAAACAGAATTATCTAGCTAATTATATCATTCATTACTGCTACCTGCATATAGTCAGTAACTTACAGTCTATTAAAGAAAACTATGGTGAAAGAGATACGCTGTGAGAAAGAATAGCAGCTGGCAGCCTCAATCCCTGTACAGCATTGCTCAAAAAATGGTCTTTGTTGGCTCATGTGAATGACTGGGAGTAAACAACAGTGTGGTGTTGAAATTACTGGATTTCACCTGGGAAACTGAATTCACTTTTTTGCTCTGCCACAAACTTTCTGTATGACCTTCAGCTGATTGTTTCACTGTCTCTGAGCTCTGGTGTGGAGCTAAAAGGAGCCAAGGCGCTTCCTTCCTCCTGTCCTTTGCCTACAGCTGGACTGTAAGAAACTGTGGTGGGGGTTATACCTGTTCTTTGTGATGTGCTGGCATAGTCCATAGCCTGGTAGGGCACCTGTCTTGGCTGCAGCCACTCTCCCAGGTTGTACAGTGAGTAATGATACTAATCCAACAGGCCGTCTGTACATGAAAGCACTCATTAGCTTCACTAAGGTTTCCACTGGAGCCGTAATTGCAGCGGTGAAGTGCTGACAATTTCTCAGCATGGGTCACCTTCTGAAATATTTAATGGGAGTGAAAAATACCTGAACTAATTGCTAGTGTCTTATTCTTTGTTGTTTTTCCTTCGCTTCATCCTCCTGTGCTTTGTGCCCTACTGTCATGAAAGGAAAATTAACATTTTGCAAGGACTCTGGGGGCTCCACTGCAACAGGAGAAGCAATAGGTGTAAAGGGTTGGCAACACTCAACAGGGTGCTCTCTGCTCCCAGTCTCCTCCTGAGAGAGGTGCCTGGTGTGTCCTGTTGTTCCTGCTGGTTTATGCATCTAGGATTTTTACTGACAGAAGAAACCAAAGCATGGAAGGAGAAGGATTTAAATTCATGTCCAGGGCACAGCTGAGCTTTCCCCAGAACCAGAAATACAAAAACCCTATATTAGGACAGTTTAATTTTTTTTTTAATGTCAGCCTACAGATTTTCTCTGCTTCTCCATCTCAAATGTAACAATGTATGTCCATTACAAGATACCAAACCATCATATCACCAAATCTCTGTGCACAGAGAGCATGCATGAGATAATACATTGATAACAATTTATTAACTGATCCTGCTCAATTTTGAGTTTATTTTGTTGTTTGTCTTTTGCAGTAAGAAGACGCTTCAAATTGTTCTTTCCAAAATGGTAGTAGAATGTTTTGGTTTTCTTAGAAGCCATCTTTTAAAGCTTCCATAACCCTTCTGTCTTTGTATAAATCACTCAGAAAATATTTCTACTCTGATTTAAACATAGAGCCTGCTTTGCAAGACCTACAAATTGGACTTGCTAAAAAAAATGACATTTCTCTTCTTAGCACTGGAATGCAACATATTATTGGTGTGTGACAAATTCCATTGGCTCTGTTCAGTGGCCATACCAGTGTAGCATTGTGTTAGTGGACTAACGTGTTTTTATTTTAGCAAGTTTCTCTCTTGCAGTTTTAAGTCCCAGGCAGTAGCTCAGATTTCCAGACCATTTGGTTGTGGGAAATAAATGCAAGGAGAATATTCACCTCAAGGATTTCAGCATGCTTCAAAGAAGATAACTTTTGGGTTTGTATCCCATTTGTGTCTTTTTATGAGCTCTGCTGTAAATTGATTTATGGAGTTCAATATTTCCAGAAGTACACTACGTATTGACAGGTACTGATGCTGACTCATTTAACAAATAGTTGCCCCCTTCTGTTTCTGATTCTTTATCTGCTCAAAGGGACTTCTAATTTTCTGACTGTTGGCCAGACCTACACCTTGTGGTACAAATCCTCCATTTTCTTTTTTAAAAGAAGGTGTAAGAATTTAAAAGAATGTGCATAAGAAACCTACTTGGCAACTGTACCTGGCATTAGCCAAAATGTCCAGGTCTGCTTCAAAATTACTCCTTCGATATTCATATGCATTCAGATCTAAGGTTTCAGGTCACACCACTAAAAAGAAAAAGGGAGGTTCCTAATGTGCAGAATATTCCCTCTTCTTTTGAGAAGGGCTCTGCAGAAAAGTGCAGATAGTAGATTCTGAGTATTCCTGTTGAATTCTACATGGGATTATTTCTCATAAAGCTGGAAATATGTTAAGCTTATATAACTATAATTAGTGAAGCCCAAAGGAAAACATGATGACCTAGGCATATATCAATACAAATGAAACTTTGAAACATTTTGCAGAAATAAACTGCATGTAGGAATCAACAACTACACTTAACTACAGAACTGCATCTGGAAAATCATAAAGGAGATGTTTTTGGAAATTGTAATTTCATCCTTTTTGCTTGGATTGTAGGAAATGTTATAAATACCACTAACTACTTGTGCGAGATTATGAGGTGAGACAGAGGTAAAAAAAGTATGTGAAACAACCTGAAGAGTAGATTTTTCAATAACCAGTCAGGCTAGAAACAGGTGGTTATTAATATAGAAGTCACAATAAGTAGTATTTGTAATATGCCAACATAGCAATCTGAAAATCAGAAAATAGTGATTACTTTGTAATATCCAGCATGCAATTTGAACTTAGGAAAAAATACAATCACACTTAACTTGATATAGATGTTCTAAGGAACAAACCTAGAGGGGAAAATATATACATACAGGCATCAAAAGGGAAACTGTATTTATTCTGATAAAAAATATTATTTTACTACATACTTAGTAGCCAAAAGGCAATTGTGAATCAGGAAGCAAAGAAAATAAATATTCTGTGAACTAGTTATTTTACCTGATAAAAAGAGGTGTAAAAGAGGTGACATTTTAGCACTGACAGACTGCGACAGTACATTGGATTGAGTGAGCTTCAGTGGAACTAAGAATTTATTTCATGTCCCGCGGAGCACCAACCAGCAATGAGATTCCTTAAAGAAAATTGTTTGTAGAAGAACAAAACCTTTAGCTCATGCGAGTTCCAATGATTTTGTTACAAATATGGAAGTATTTACTGTCCCTTTCAAAGTTTATGCTCCTGGAGTCAGATGTTTTCCTGAGACTCTCATCCAACAACTAAAAAAAAACAAGCAAAGAAAGGTTTATGTGTTGAATTTTTTTTTTTTTACTTCAGTCCCATGAATTCTGAATACTTTCACTTGGAAATTAAGGAAGAATAAAAATTCAATAAAAGGATCTTTGAAAAAACAGAATACTAAGAATCTCATTAATTATTAGCATGTAATTTAATAATTGGCCTAATTCCAGACAAGACTAGCTAAATATGTAATGAAGAAATAGGGAGCACATACTTTCTTTGAAACACAAATTTTTAGCGAGTGCAAAGAAATAATTTACTACTTTTACAATAAACTTCTGGGATTCACTTCTGCAGTACATTTTATCCTAAAAAATACCATACTTATACATATAATTATGATACATAAAAATATAAACAGTCATAAAATCATAATTTTATAAAGAATACTCTCTGGTATTGCATTAACTAAGGTAAAACTGGTAGTGCTAGTCATACTTATACTTCAAAAATAAAATGTCCCATTATCCTCAGAAAGAATAAACTATTCTGTTGTGATAGAATTTTATAAGTATAGGTGGTTTTTTATACATTAAATACTGAGTATTTATCCCAGTTAACTTCAGGTGCTGAACTGTGTTATTCCTGTCTTCCATCAATTGTAAAGGAAAAAAACACAATAGCAATCTCTCATATCAAAACCTGTTTTAACTTGCACTGTGAATGGGGTTATTTCTCTCCACTGCCATAGGTCTGACTTTCCAACTTAGAAGATTTGACTAGAGGACTTCCTGATGTCTCTCCTCATCTAACTTAACCTATGAATTATTCTATGTTCTTTAGTCACCTCAAATAAGAACCCAAAGGCTTTCTCCACATTAATGGTTCAGCTCCTGGTATTTATCTCTTAGAGTTCTCCCCATTCCAGTACTTTAGTTCACATTGGGTCAGACAACCTGGGTGACACAAAACTATTAAGATGCACCCATGGGACTGCTCTTATGTAGGATCACAGTTGTAACATGGCATTTGGTCAACTGGGACCACAACAGACCTAGTCCAAATTAAAACACATTGGAAATATGTACAATGAGGATATTGGTCCTCAGCACCAACTACTGTGCTCTGCAGATCCCCCCATATTGCCTTGTTACTTGTTAATGTGGAGACAGACAAGGCTGGCAGTAATTAATCCAAGCCTCCAGGCTCAGTGTGTGAATGAACCCACAAAATATGGACCAAATATTGTTATTATCTGAAAGTGAAGAAGATTCCCTTCACTAGCAATTTAGAAGAACTTCCAGTCTTTTTGCCCACAAAACAGGGCAAGCACCAAAATACTCAGTCATTTAACAGAGTGCATATGGGTGCACAGAAACAATTTGGAAAAATTTTACTACAGAGTTGTGCAGCTTTCAAAAGATTAATTTTTCTTTTTTATTTCTTTTTCTTGGAAACGTTACACAGACGCTGTACAACTATATAAATACAATAAGTATCAGTATAAATTTGCTTAACCTTCTAAAACAGACATTATTTATGCAGAGCATAGCCACAATCATTATGGAAAAAATCAAATATTGACAGCACTTGAAATAAAAATGCTTCTTATTGCCAGCAAGACCAATTGTTGTTTCTTATGAATCTCCTATTTTTAAAATGGCCTGATCTACAGAAATAGATTACTAGAAATCATGCATGGTGCTAGTAAACATTTGAGATTGCGGGCATTCAAGCCTCATCTGAAAACGTCCATTCTTAGTGTTGCTTTTCAAAAAGAAGCAGCAGTGCTGAACATCTTACTATTTCACCTCTAAAGTTACTGAACTGTGTCACAGTAAGAGCAATCAATATTGGTTAATAGGCCAGATCTGTGTTATTAGTATTCTTTACAACCTTGACATACTTCATTTTATGTACAGATTGCCTATGAAAACTTGGGCTTATATCTTGTCTAGACAATGCCTTACATGGCCATTCAAATTAATAATGTGCCAGAATTATCCTATGCTTAATGCAGCTGTGCTCTGTATTGACTCTGAAAATTAAATTTACTTCATGGTGCCTATTGACAGCTGGGTCTCAAGCATATTTAATGGATTTGAATGGAGTTTGGGCTATGGCTTATGCCTCCAAGCAAAATGTTAATAGCTAATAATTTTCATTAAAAGTGAGAGCTTTTATCTATAAACGTTGCATTTCTCAGTATATGAAGTCAGCATAAAAACAAGTTAAAGATCTCCTTTCAGTTCACCCAAAGCACCCAGAAGGAATCAAGAGAAAATAAAAATAACCTGTTTGCTGTCTTTAAATGCAATTCGTTGGCTTATTAACAATGTATTTGCAAATATGTGTTAAGGGAATCTTATTCTAGTTGAGAAAAATAGCTTTAGTTCCAAGAAGGCAGAGACAATACCTCAAGTTGCATCTGAACATAATGAAAAACCTCATACATAATATATTTATTGACAGCCCTGGAAATTGAACTTCTTTATTTATTGACAGCCTGCACACAACATAGGCAGTGCAAGTTTCTCTCACTGCTAAGCAAACATACTTTTTACTTGGACAGAAGAAACTACTTTTTCTGAAGGAAATAGAATTTATTCACCATATCCAGTTGTTCCTTGAACTCTCATTGAAATGTCATAAAGGGTTGTAAGCCAGTTTCAATTCTGCTGGTCACTTTTCTGCTCTGGAATACGTTCTCAAGAGAAACAGAAACACATTTTAGTCACTAGTGATATAAGATTGACTTCTGCTACTGAATCTACAGTAAAGAATTTACACATCTAATTAGGTAAATAACGAACTTCCTGTTTATGATCAATATCAAAATTGATTGGTTTGGTTCTATTAGCCAGCAGGTAAGCAGGTAAAATTGCCAGGTTTTGCCATGAGAATTTCTTCCCACAGATCCTTTGTAGTGTCATAGTGCAAATGGAAGTATTCGAGAAAAAGGCTGCTTCCTGGACTCCAGTCAGGATAGAGCTCCAAAATGTCTGGATGCAGGACTGCAGTATATTTTCACAAGTTTGTTTGCTAAACTTAGAAAACAGGCAGCTTAGGAGAGACTGCACTGGGCTTTAGCAGAAATCAAATAAGACCTGAAATCCAGATAAAAGTGCCACATGCTATAGCAGGCATTGTGAAGTCCATTAGCAGATACCCTGTCAGTTCACCTTAGATGTAGCAAAACTATTTCTGTTTAGGACTTCCCAAAATGCAATTTTTTGCAGTACAAGCCACGGGAAAACGCTTTTGGTTTATGTTTGTTTGTTTTTGGGGGTTTTTTTAAACAGGTTTTCTCACTTTCTCTACAGACTCCTAACACATTCAATATAAAAGGCTGTGGTAAGATTAAGTGGAAAAAGAAAGCATTTATATTCTAAATGTAATATCTATACAGCTGTATTACAGACATGTTAGACATAAACACACACATACGTACATATATATATATACATATGTAGAGATACATATGCACATAAACTTACAGAACAATCCATAACCCAGAAAAATATAACAGAAAATTCACTAGAAAAAATGACACCTGGCTCAGCTTCCTAGGAATTGTCAGAACAACTGCAGTCTCTGATACGCATTGCAGGCAACAATGATTAAAAAAATAAAAGAGAAACAAACAAACAAACAAAAAAAAAACCCAAACCAAAATGAAAAAAAGAATAGTAGATTGATGTGGAAGACTGTTTAAAAGATTAATCAAAGTTTAGAGTATATAATAGATAAAGATTAAGGATGGGCAGTGACATACAGGCCAACTGCAATTAAAAAGAGAGCAAGAAAGCAGGATATTACCAGCTTGTGCATCCTCTATGGAACAGAAATCTTGTGTGATATTCCGTGGTCTCAGAAGAGAAATGTGATGTGAAGCAAGTGTACAGAGTCCTCACACAAAACCTTAATTATTTTCTTCTTTAGATTGGTTCACCTTTGAGTTCAAGAATTTTAGGGATCAATAATATCTTTAATTGAGAACGGCTTTTTGAAGACAGATTTCAAGATTCTTCCTCTTAGACTTCCCACTGAGTTCAGTCCCAATGACAAAAATTTTGCCTCCTTAGAGAAGGATATTATTTTGTACATTGTGATTCTTTCATATACCCCAAGATTTGAGAGATCTGATTGAATTTAAGAGGTTTTTAAGCCAGAATCTCATGACTGCAGCCCCAGTTTCTGATGACGAAGCTGACACACAATTGTCTTTCCTTCTACAGCATTTTTTCTGCGAGGAACCACGACAATAGTGTGCCTCTTTCTCTCAACAGTGTTTGGATTTGTCTTTTATCCTCTCTGACTTGTTTTGATTACTGACAGTCCTGTTCGCATTTTGCCTTTTCAACTATCTACACAGATCCCAGCTTCATGCAGAAGTCCGAAGGGCACAATCCCCCACCTCTTTTGTACTGTGGAGCATTATTTGTAACTTATATGTATGCTTTTTTCTTACATTTAACAAATTAAAAAAAAAAAAAATTCCTGTCTGTCTTATTGGAAAATGAGAAACTTTTAACTCGTGAAGACAAAAGTGTATTTCTTTCAAAACTCTGAATAAAACACTGGTTGGACAATGTATTTTCATGCTGATAAAATGTTGATATTACTAATGATGTTCCTTGATGCCAAAAGTTTCTCTTCCTGTAACTCTAAGCAAACAAAAGAACAAAGATTGTTTCAAAATGCTGTCAGAACTGTCCAAATTGTTCAGTTACAGATTTTCGTTCTTCAGAGAAAACCCAGGAAACTAAGCTAGTCCTCCCTAACACAAAAGAGAGTCACTATTTTTTCCCTTGTTATGCACTTACCTTTGGAAATGCATCAAACTTTTCAAAATTGTCGCCTTTAAATTTTTGCCTGGTGCTGATGATGGATGAAGTGCATCATATGAAAGTGAAAATGTGTCCCAAAAGAGTACTTTAATATCAGATTCTTCCCCCTCATACACACAAAGAAATAATCAGCAGGTGTTTTCCTCCTTTCTTTTCTTGTTCCTTCTCTCTTCTTTCTTTTCTTTTGATGGAAAAAACCAAAACAAAACAAAAAAAAACCACCAAAACCCACTGTACTCCTTTGGGGTTTACCTTGTGAGGGAGTGGTAAAGCAGGACTAGACTCTGTAGATTTCACACATTTTAAACGACAGGATTTGGGAGTCGTATTTTTGGCTCATGGAAATAAGCCTGATTCCTAGAATTCACACAATAGCCATAGTATGACACTCTGACTTGAATTTTCCGTGACACATATACTTTTAAAGTAGTAACAACGAAGACATTCCTTTTATGCTATTTTGCTCTTCCATAGCTACAGAAAACAATAGCTAAAAACTTTTAATTAATTTCTCTAATACATGTCTGATAACATCCACTCATGGGCCATTTTTAATTTTGAAATAAAAGAAAATAAATAAAATAATTTCCTAATAGCTATAATAGATGCCTGCTGGAATACATAATCTAATGAACTACTGACAGCACTGAAAATTTTGCTAATTGTTAGCAGGTGTTTCTTCCCAATACAAACCAGTCACTAAACTATGAAGAATAGTAAATACATAAATCATATGTGTATTTCATCTGGCACAAATGGAGCTCAGGGAGAATGGACGATGCTCTATAAAGCAGTACCTCTGAAAAATAGGGACTAGGACATGTGCTGGTAGTTTGGATTTTCTAATGAAGTGCGCTTTTATATCCCTTTAAATCCTCCTAAAAATTAAGTATATTGTTCATAATTTTATCTGCATTTCTTTCAATCTCCAGATGGATTTTATTTGCATAAGAGTTCCCAGGAGGGTTTTGCAATAAAGAAACCTTGCTGAACACATTACAGAACTAACCATTTTTTTATACAGACATTTGAAAGTAAAATAAAATATCTACACAATATGTCATATGTGAAAGGTTAACCACTGTGCACAACAGCAAAATAATTTCGTTTTCAATAAATTACTTTCCCTTAATTAATTATGAGGTGAACTGCACCTCAATTCCTAACATAGTTAATGAAGAATACTCCAGCCAAATAGCAGATTGTAAAAAAAATATGAGGCTGAAAAACACTTTCCCTCCACTAACTAGTGTGAGCCTGAAGTTTCTGCAAGCTGGGGAAGCTTTTAGAGTCTGTTTTCAAGGCTGCTTTGTATCACTACATGACTGGAAAGTGGCTGTAAGAACTACAGAATTGACAATTCTGTAATTTATTTGACCTTTTGAAATAGTTCCCCATCAGGAAGAAGAGCCTTCAAAGGTAGTAAGGCAACAAAATCAAGAGGATTTAATTTCTAACAACTGGCAAACATCTAGAGCAAAGTTCAACAGCACTTTTGAGATACCTTTTTTTCCAGTAGTACCTGTAGTGGCCCACATAAGTATGAAATTTAAACCCTAATGTTTAAACTGATATATATATATATATATATATATAGAAACAAAAGAATTGACAAAAAAATCCATGAGATATCTCTCTTGATTATTTCCCACCCTGAAACTTTCTTTAGAAATCACTATTGTCGCTGCCATTTGGAACTACAGTCACATCCTGTAAGCAGGTTCACATATGACTATGGATACCTCCAGGGACTTCCAGTAAATCCTATAAACTCTTCAGAGAGGCAGAATTACTCATGTGCATAATTATCTGAGGGACAGATAATTATCTATTACCAGTTTCCTTTAAAGCATTAATTTATAATAGTAACAGTGTATCCCTTTTAGTGGAATATTATTGCAATTGGCCTAATATGTGTTTTTTATCTTTTATCTGCTGAGACCTGAGGGATAGAGGGAGGGAGGAAGGAGAGGGCAGAAAAACAGTAAACCGGTGACTGCTCTTATCTTTGACATGCTGTGAATAGACAGGATATTAGACTAATACCCACAAAATCACAGATAAATTATTATCTTGTCTTGATTACTACTGCCCTTTAACAGGCTTCTCTTTTTAGCCATAGACATTAGTTCTAATTTATTTGACACAAATTTTAAGGCCTTCTGCCAAGAGGAGAGGAAAAGCTTCATGAAAATGTTCTTAGCATAAATTTGGGACATCACTTGTAAAATGAGTTGATAAAAAGAAAGAAAGGTCTTTCTACTGAAACCAGAGGATCTCCCACCTTAAAGCAGTTCTGGTTTATATATTTTACCATGTATTTATAATAAAGACTTAACTCACCTTTGATGTGAACTTCCTAGCAAAAGCCGAGGCTTAGAGACTGTCTATATTATAAGCACTTAATCATAAAGTACAGGAGAGCACACTCATACCTTCATATGATTTATTTCCTTACAGAATAACCCTTAGGAACAAGAAGCCTTTCATTTTTTCTCTTGTGTTTCTGTGTTAATTAATTTTCAAGAAAAGTCAACACTTTATTTCAGCTGCCTTGCCCTAGGAAAATGTATCACTGTATTATGATACTCACTTGCTATTGGCGATGCTCCTAACTGCCTGGAATGTCTGTGAATAATGTTAGTGTTACTTTGTTATGTGTATTTTACAAAGCATTTTAAAAATATTTTTGGATCCATTTCTGCTGAGTGATCTGTGGTATTCTTTCATGGTTGCACAGGTTCAACTTATAAGCAGTTAATTTGGCTTGAGTTTTGTTTGCTTGGTTTTACCATTTTGATACTACTAATGTTGAACATGTAAAAAGCAAATGCATTTAAATGTATATTTTTATTACCAAGGGTCAATGGGTTAGGAGGAAGGTGTGTGCCCTGGATTTTCCAGTCCATCAGTGGATTTGTAGTTATGAAAGTTATTGTTTTCTTCTTCATTTTGGCTGGTTTCCATTTTATGTCATTCCTAAACAGCTTTGTGTGTAATGAATCTATTGTTCAGTAACAGGAAGCCACATTTTCCCTCCTGCCATAGCTTGTTTGGGCTCTGATACCTGCAGTCCTTCTCACTTTCATGAAATTTCATCTTACGGTTATGGAATAATTTGTGTTGGGTGAGACCCCAGCCACGCTTCTGCCCCAAACAGGGCTATCTCCAAGATTAGATAATGTCGGTCGGGGGCTTGTCCAGATGAATTTAACCATCAGAAGGACTCTAATTTTAGAAAAACAAAAGTGGAACTTAGGATACAGAGTGTCTACTTCAAGAAAAGTGATTCATTACACTGTATCTTCTGCATACCTATGGTTCTGAGTAGGCCCAAGTCAATAGCAACAAGCACTTTAATTAATATTATCTGAATATTTTACAAGTACTGAAAGTGCATGTCTAGAGGGAAAAAAGTGAGCATTATTTTTTGGCTAAGAAGTTTTGAGTAGACTTCTTGTCCTTTTTTTAGGCATTCATTCAGAAGAAGCACTCATGAATGCTCTCATCAAAGCAATCTTTTCTCCAGATTTAATAAAATATATTTCTTCTCTAGCCTTAATTCTGGAAAGACTCAAATGTCTGTTTAAATTCAGGGGTTTGGACTAGTTGCAACAAAATAATCCACCTAATAAAAATCCCTATGAAATTAAATCAAGAAAATAGTTTTGAAACCCTCAAAAATAATTTCTACCTTTATTCATGGAACAGTGATCTGATTGAAAAATAACAGAAAAGCAGAGATATTAATTCTTGTTTTCTAAAATTTCTTTGCATATATACCATGATTTTTTCATCAGGCTTCTGATACAAAGACCAAATTTATGTATCGATAAAGCTGGTGAATTGAAATTTCCAGCCATCTAACTGGAAGCTGTCTGTGCATAAGGACTAGAATAAACAGAAGGGTTATTTTTTTAAAAAAAATCTGTTTAAGGTACAGCTCAAGTCTGTATAGTAAGAAAGGGAATTTGCTACAACTGCTAACAATAACATATTAACATTGAGACTTGTCACAGTTAACGACCGGAGTTTTCAAAGACAATTGTTTAACAACTTTGTGCAAGAGGAAGCAAGATAGTTTGGAATAATATTATTTATTTGGATTAAATACTACATAAGAGAATTTGCCCAAAGTAAAATTACACTAAATAGAAAATAAAAGCTGAACTGTTTGACTTCAATAAATCTACAGGTTGAACCGTCAAACCCTAACTGAAAAACACAGAGGAAACATTCATCCGGTTCTTTGTTAGAGATTCCTTTTAGAAATTTGCCAGAATAGTCATAATAAGAGGTGTAATTAAGCAATCAGCCTTTTCAGAGATACATCTGTAACTGCAAACAATGAAGTGTCTTATTGTGGATTCTACTTCATGCAATTTAAGAAAAACAACTGTAATTGTAAGTAAAGCTTATGGCATCATTCCTCATGTTTGCACAGGTGTGATGTTTTATCAGACTGAAAGTTTTCTTTAACCCAAGAACAGTATAAAAATACCTTACGGCATTGCCAGAAGTAATTGAATGATTAACAAACAAGTGTGTTCACCTGTTTAGAAACAGCTCTCCATTCTTTGTTTGTAGTGTCTACTTAAAGTTCTTTGTGTACAGAGGTTATTTTAAACCTTTTTGTACTCATCTGGCCGGTCAGATTATTTTTGTATTATAAAAAAATCTGCTGCCACTGAGTCCCAAATATGTGCGTGGACCATGAAGCCTATGGTGGGATTAGACAGCCCACACAGTCTCCTTGTGTATCAGTGTTTCAGGGTGGGGACAAGAGTTCCTGTTGAAGGAACTGGTGTTGAACCCACTCAGGGACTCAGGCAGAAGATGGGAGCAACAATTCAGGAGAGATTCCCAAACCATTCTCCTCTGTGCTTGTTGGTATGAGTCTCAACTAGCAAGAAGCTGTTTTAGGAGGAAGAGTGCTTGTCCATCATGCAACCACTCAGTCATGTCCCATTTCCACTAGCACACAGCACCCACTTAATCCATAATATTCCCCACTTCCATACTCAGCTTTCTGGTTCATGGTACACCCGGTGGAAGGTGACTGACATCCTTACATCTTGCTTCTACTTGTGTGTACAACCTCCTCTCCATTTGTCATCACAGAAATTCCCTGGACAGTAACAACTTCAATGGGAAAGCAATTGTATATTTTTTGCTGCCTCTGGCTCATGCTATAGAGCAGTTTTGAGTTTCTTTTCTCATCTACAGTTGAAGAGCCTGGAGACATAAAAGAGTGTCTAGAAATATGATCTTTAGCTATCTATAATAGCAGCAAGGGAGCAGAGGACTGTACTTTTGGAATCAATATTTAAGGAAATCTCATTCAGTGGCGAGTTGGCTTGTTGTTTCAGTCTATGGTCAGCATCCTTGTTTACAGTAATAGTGGCAATTTTTGTAGCTGTTCTTACATTTGAAAATTTTAATTTTTTAGGGCCCGGGCCTTAAGTTTGTTGGTGGTAAGTCAACTGTTCCACAAAGGTAAAATGAGATATCCTGAAACAATAAGTGCAATATTTCCAGAAATAAAATGCAGACCTCAGTAGTTATAGTATTTACAAAAAGAAAATATTGTAAGATACTATCATTATACATTCTTGATTTCCAGTGATTAAAAATTGACTATACCTGATCTATTGCAATAAATTGAAATGTGTAATCCCCTGAAGTAAACAGTGGTATTTTCCTACTATCTATATTTTACGTGCAAACTTTAGGCCAGATTCTCAGCCACTGTACTGTAGTTCCTTTTCCTTCAATATAGGTTTACTGTTGATACCATTTTATGACTGCATCCTTAATTAAAAATGTGTTTTAAGGGGTTTTATTTGCTTTATATTTTTGTTATTTATTATGAGAAATATTTGAAGATTATTCTGATGGTTTGTTGCTTGTGTCTGATGGTCTTTTCTTCCATCTTTAAAAATATATTGATTTAAATGTTTGTGAATTTCATGCCTTAAATATGACATTATCATTACACAAAGACATAGCAAGGTGAATAACTCTCATGTACTAACACACACAGAGAGAGAGAGAGAGAGAAGAATTTGCAGCCTTCCAATTCTGCTTTGCTCTCTGATTACCACTGCACCAAGCTTTGATTAATTCCAAGAAGAGGTGCAAGTATAATGGGAAACAATGACACACCTGGTAGGGTTGTGCATTTAAGGTCTCCTATTATTGGCATTACTGCAGAGCTGAAATGATCAGGGAAAATTGTGAAGGTCTGGGTAAATTATTTAGTACTTTTCATTTTAAATTAGTTTTCTACTGATATTTTATCTGAGAGTCCATATCACAGATTAAGAACTAAATTAGGTACAAACACAAAACAAAACTGCTAATTTTCCCACAAATGGTTTACATGGAAAATATAGGATATTCCCCCTGCCAGTGCTGAACTCACAGCTAAACCCTCAGTGTTAAAGACCAACTCCCTGTTGATCAGAATAATTTCTGTGAACAACATGGGGTGCATGGTTAAAGCTGACCACAAGAAAAGGAAATTAAATACATGACATTGTATTCCTAATACTATGTTAATTGCTAACTTTCACCTAGCAATTATATCTGATAATAATCTTTCAGCCCCTTCTGAAAATTCCTGGAACACCAGCCCATTGACACGGAGTATCTGAATCTATCATGTTATGAGTGTGGCATCAGCTCCTAAAGTTAGAATGAGACAAGAAATTGATCTAAGATTTCATTAGTTTTCCATGATCTCAACCTAGCTTAAAGGAAAATAAGAAAAATTAGTGGAGCCTGAATCTAACATGCACTCTGTATTCCTAAACTTGGAGAGTCTCTCTTGGTGGGAAAAGGAGGTGAGAAACTGGAAACTACCTACAAAAATGTTAATAAAATTGTGGAAAGAAATAATTTGTTGTGCATATGTTGTTGTATGTTCTTTTAAAATATTTTAATAACAACTAATTGGCCAGTTAAATTAATATGGGTATACTGAGCCAAAAATTTCAGGCATGTGAAAATAAGCTGTTTAACTGCATCATGCTGAAATGAAAAAAGAGTTTCTTGCTGCACACCACAAACTATGAAAATGCCAACAGTAACAGAGAGCGTGCTTAAAAGGAACATATATAAAGGATCATAAACAGTAATTTAAAAAAAATTTAGTCTACACTGTTCTATTTTGATATTAGGTTAATTGAATGTGAAATGTTTGTTTAAAGAGAAGGAAAAGTGATAGATTAAGATTCACAAATCCTGAAGATAAGTGAGTTAAGGAATATTGGTATAAATGTAAAATAAATTTGACCAAAGAGCATGCAGATAATCATAAGCTCCTTTATCTTCTGGACCTTTGGGTTTAGTGCTTTTATTTTTTATTTTACTGTCTGAAAAATAGATTTTAAAGATTTACATACTTCCCACAGAACAGTATCTTAAAAATGTCTGGATAAAATTATGACTTAGAGGAATTCAGTCATGATAGGCCTTGTATTGAAAAATATGCCATAACAAATTTTAATTCATAATTGTTATTGAATAGCAAAGACAGATTTAATTATCTCCATTATTGACCTGTTATAAGCAAGTACTTTATGTTATAAATCCACACATTATTGCCAAAGAGCAGGCTGAATGCATAAATTCTCTGCCAGTTCTCTCAGCAGATTCTTTATGCCAGAAAACTTCTAAAGGAATAGAATATCTCTATCTTCCTCCAGTTCACCCAGCTATAATACAGACACAGATTTGTCAGGGTTGCAGGCCACAACAAAATGAAATTGTTATTTGGGGAGTCAAGAGAGTTAGATAAGTCAAAAACTGAAATACTGTATAAACCAGATTAAAATTTCAGTGGTGATAAAGGGTTTTGATTGGTTGTGGCACTGCACATCAATTACACAGAAATCCTTCAGCAGATCTGCCATTCACACCCATCTGTTCCACAGTCATCTATAGGAGTGATGACACTGTGTGAAAACAGGTAAAATGTGGGATTCTTTTTCTTTTTTTTTTTTGCTGGAGGAAAGAAAAGGGGGCTATAATAGCAACAATGACCTTGGTACAGGACATTTCCCGGGGAATTGATGACCGCCGTGGACCATCAACTCTCCTAGCTAGTCATTAATCCCCAGGAAATGCCCTGTGTCTGCCTTGTTATTGCTTAATTCAATTATTTGTGGTTGTGGCATATATTCTGTGAATATTTTATTGCTCAATCTGCTCTGCGTCTTACCTCTGCTCCTCTTAAAGTCCATCTCAGTTGTGCTGACTGGCTCAGCACAAGAGCACCTCACATTTACCAGAAGAGACTGTGCTTTGCTCATTTCTTTGTGCCTGCTATTTCATTAGGGTATCATAGCTTGAATGGAGTAATAAAAATTGTACTTTTCTATTTATCATAGGAGTTTCATAAATTGTAATGTAGGTGGAATCAGGTTTTATTGGGCATATACATGAATATATACAATCACCATAACAAAACCAATTGATCCTGCTACTTGAAATGACATCGTTATGCTGAGATTTCTAGGTTTGCTGGAATGGTAAGATGCTAAAATAAAGGTAAGAAATGGGATGGTGTGATTCCTTTTTGTTAGTTTGGCCTTTTCTTCCTTCCTACATCAGTCAGTTCTTGTTTCTAGTTCTGAGGATGCAGCACAACAAAATATTTAAACATCAGCCTCGTTCTTTCCTCTTCAACACTGCAACTAAATGTTTATTCCTGTCTGTATTTCTGGCATGGGACTATTCTGTGTGGAACCAGAAAGATAAGGGAGCTGGATTTTAACCTGCAGGGCGGAAAAGGCTAGTTTTAACCCCTACAATCCATTTCACCAAAAAGCCTGACTAGTTTTAAGCTCTGAATCCATTTCACCAAACAGCCTCACCACCAGTTGTGCCAGCACAATGGAGGGTCTTGTCTGGAGGCAGGAATGAGTGGGAAGGAGAAAGGACAGCTTAGCCAGCCATGGAAAGAAATACTTCTCTAATTACAGTCTGAGAGTTTTATTCTCTTCTACACTAAAGGCCTTCCCAGTGCTCTGGCTGTATCAAGGAGACATTAAACAAGTCTAAATACAATCTATGTTTATGTTACTACTAAAAATGGAGCATTAAGACATTTCTGAAGGAGTTGAAAAGCATAGGTGTACAAATGGAAATTATTAGACAACATTTGATCACTCAGTCACAACGCACGCGCAGAGGTCCATGGGATCAGATGGGATGTGTGCTAGTGTTGAAAGAATTGGCCATTGTTATTGTGAGAACACTGTGCCATCTTCTAAAGCTCATGGCAGTCAAGCAAAGTTAGTAAGAACGGGAATAAAGTTAACAGGTACTGTAAGAAAGCTGACAAGTACAATAAAAATACGGATTTGTTTGAGCCAGTCTAGTGGAGACACCAAAATGGTTTATGGATGGAGCATGTGACATCTTAGGAGGGGCTGAGAAAACTGGGTTTATTCAGTCTGGAGAAGAGAAAGTTATAGGGAGACTATTGCAATTTGAAATGGCGTTGATCAGCACATGTAGATAAAAGCCAGAAAATTCTTAGATATGCCCCATGACAGTCCAGAGGCCACAGATACAAGTTAAAACATGGGAAATTCTGGTTAGACTTACAGAAAATTATTTATTGTTGGGAGATTCAAATACTGTCACATCCTTATCAGAGAAGTTGTGGCATTTACATCCTTGTGGGTCTTCAAGACTTGACGGGTAAGAGCAAACTTTATCAAATTACACCTACACTACACCTTTATCAAATTACACCTAAACGGGGTTTGAACACTGTGACCTCAAGTTGTTCCTCTTAACCTAAATTATTCAATGACTCTATGATTCCAATGCCATATCTGAAGTAATGTGAGGACAGCATTTCAAGCACAGGTATTTAAATGGTATAGATATAACTATGTAACATCACTGGGACTAGTGTACCTCTTTCCCTTTGTTCATTAAGAGAGAAAAATATCGATTTATAACATTTCCATTAAGTCCTGTGTTATCAACACTTTAACATTCATGTTAATTATAATATCTTAAGGAAGGCTAATATTGCTTATTTAGCAGTTAAACATATTGCCTATAGTAGGTTGGCATGTTGGCGTACTGTAAGTTTGAAAAAGTAGCAAAGTCTTATATTTGCACTTCTGCACTTAGCCTCCAAAATCATGAGTTCTGAAGGGAGATTTTTGGAAATGCTATGGGAACTGCTTTTGACATTTTCTTGGTATCATTTTCACACAAAAAAACAAGTTTTTTGCCTCAAAGTAACTCTTTTACTTCAAGACTGAATAATGTTGGAGCACCTAGCTTCCTTGAGGACCTTAGAAATAGTGCCTAGCCTACATATTTTTTCAATATTTTATTGTTTTCTTGCTATAGGCAATCCTAGTGATGGTCTCTACCCATGCCACACAACTTTTCATTATCAGAAGAGTCATTGAACTTCCTGCAAGTCCCACCAGAAATTTTACAAACCCTGTGCAGGTTTATAGATCCCACCCTTATGTTTGTCATAATTTTAATGAGTGATGGATTCAAAATGATTGTCTGACCCATTCCATGGGAGGCAACTAAACAGACAAACACCACAAGGTTTTTTATCAATATCACTAAAGAGGCCAGATATTTGAAGCATAGGTTTGCAACTCAAAATATTTATTCTCTGGACCCAACTCTGCAACTTATTTGTGTGTGTCTTCTTGCAACTCAATATGCATTACTCGGTTCCCTAGCTTAAAAAAAATAGGGAGAAAAAGCATTACTGATCCACTTTTAAGCTCTACACATTCTAGGAGTGATTTTTTCAGTTTTTAAAATGCTTTTATTGTTTATTGACAACAAACAGGACAGATATATATAGATATATAGATATATAGATATATAGATATATAGATATATAGAGAGATAGAGAGATAGATAGATAGATAGATAGATAGATAGATAGATAGATAGATAGATAGATAGATATGCAGATACTTCTGTCAGGACTAGTTTGTGATTTTCCTTATCAAAGTATTTAAAAATAAATGCAAATGGCTTGTGTAAGTCAATATGAAGTTTTAGATACAGACAGACACATGACTGCCTATACACATGCAAACGGAATAGTTCCTAAATTCTTAAATGCTGCACTCCTTTGATAGTATAACCATAGTTAATGTTGTGTCAGGGTTTCCACTATAAACCCTCTCTTTTATAACTAGGCAATAAAATTTTACCCCAGGCATGAAGTACCAGGTCTCAGCACAGCAGCTGACATTTTTATGCGTACACGTTTTCACACACATAAAAAAAAAATAGTTTAGCTACTTTAATACATGCAAGTATAACTAATATAAAAAAGTTTAAGATACCTTTCAGTTGAAGATATATAATACACATACACACACATACATAGTGTAACTCCAAACAGCTTGTCCTTGTTACTGAAAGGGTGCTAGAGAAAGACAATGTAGAATCTTCAGATAGAAAATGTGCAATCATTATATCTAAAGAAAAATATGTGTATGACCAGATACTTGGCTGAAAGTTACTTTATTCAAGTAAATATGAGCCCTCACACATGGCTCTACCCACCATGCCACCAGCATTCCCCTCACCCCTGACATGATACACTTCATTAAACACAGAAGTGCTTTGTTTCATTAGGGAGTTTAAAAGAGGAAAGGTAGGCTCCTTGCACTTCCTATGAGAAATGAACATCGACTTCCTCTGAAGAAAATGTAAGTGGATTTGCTTAATTGGACTTAGGGCACTGGAGCAATTAATAATAGATTGTGTCATAGTAAGGGCTTTGTTTATATTTAAAGCAATAAATTACAAGTATTAAGTTTATATTTATTCCAAGTTAAACCCATTTGTAATTGACATGTTACTTAGCCCAAGGCTTTTAAGATCTTTTAGTATAATTAAATTAATAGAAAGTTATAGATCATTGCATGATAAACAAACAGCATGGACTTTAATATGACAGATATGCAGAGAATAGGCCATGTAAGTAGATCATTATTATCGGTTTTACCTTCAGCAAAAATGCAACTGAAATAGCAGCAAAGATTCAGTGCAAACAACATTGGATGCAAGGATAGTTTATAAAAATTATTCTTTTCTTTTTCTAACTTGATGGTTAGAAAACATATTTATGAGTATGAGGGAATATTAGTCAGTGAAGCAAGCTTTCCTATCCCACCACTCCATCATTGTCTTTCTTCTTATTTTCATGCCAAATACTTTGCACTACATTTTTTAAGAGGTCACACCATCCTAGGAGTCACTAAAACTTTGGACACTGGATTTTCAAGGGATCCTTCTAGTCCTTTGTCCCCCTTCCCTCTATAATCTTAAGCATACCATTCCAAACAGACCTTTGTCATGGAGAACAGCAATCAAGATCCCTCACATACTTATTTCAACATCTAATGATCCTGAGATTTGATATCTAACTAAAAATGCTCAGTAAATAGTGTGTTTTTATTCCTGTTTACTGTGGCCATAGAGAAAAGACAATTCTGTTTCTCTTCCAGCTGTCTTTTAAGGCCAGCATGAGTCAAATGCTGTCCCTGTTCTTTTCTGTGCATGACTGTCCTGGGTTAGCCATGTGGCCTGTTTGTATCCCCAATCGTCCCCT
>JAHLSL010000056.1:7663807-7773385 GCA_025920805.1 Petroica traversi
GACCCTCCAGAGGTTTCCTCCTACATATTTGCCCTAAACCAGGACAATGACACACATTAAAGAGGAGAATTCCTGACTGTTCTCTTTTTTCTCTTGCAGAGTCTCCCACACTTCTGTCAAAATGCCCACACAGGACTCTTCCTGAACTCTCACAAATACTGAGCAGAGCAGAAAGCTACACCGTGTGTTTGTGGGCTTTGCTCCTTTTAATCTTCCCAGGGTAGTGCTTATCTTTTTCTCAACAGCATGACATTATTGACTTGTGTTCCACTTGTGATCCACTAATACCTTTAAATCCCTGTCTATTGGCTGGTTGCTCAACCAGTTTTTCTAGATCCTGAATTTGTTTGGCTGATTAGGCCTGTCTATCTGCACTGTTTCACTTGTGCCTCTTGAACTGCATTTTGGTTTTCTTCACACCATTCTTTCAATCTGTCAAGATCCTGTTGAAATGAAATCCCATCCATCAGTATAATGTGGTGTTTTCCATCTCAGCATCACCTACAGATTTAATTACTACTCCCTTTTCATTATTCAGGTCATTAACAACAACAACAACAAAAAAAAAAAAAAAAAAAAAAAAGTGCCAAATCCTGACAGTTATATGCAGAATCATAGTCAGTGCTTCCCAGTAGAAGATACTACTTAACAAAGATTTTCCTATTGATTTTAACACTATCCTAATATATACTTAATAAAAGACTATTTTCTTATAAGAATATCATGAGATACAGTATCACAGTTAAGATTTTAGTGAGTCTAAATACATATAGGGTATTTTCTTCTACTCTTTCCATATTATGCTTCTTTGTCATACAATACAATTACATGTGCTTGACTTGATTCATAGTTAAGTAACCTGTGCTGACTGCTACTCATCTCCTTGGTTTCTTGCAGGTAAACAGTTTCATTTGTTATTCCAGCATGGGGTTTTAAAGTTGAACAGTCCATAACTCTCTACATTTCTCGCCCCCTATTTTTAAGTTATGTACCTTGTCTCTTTTTCCTATTTTCCATACCACATGTGACCCCGCAATTTCTCAAAACTGAAGCAACAACCCTAGAAGAGATATTTAGGATTTCTTAAATAAATCCTGAGGCATTTCAGGACCAAATTTTAATTTTACTTTAAAACAGTGTTATTCTCTGACCTATTCCTTCTGTATGCCTTTACCTTCTTGGTTAATCAAATTAGTCTTTTCAGGCCCATATCTGATCTCCTTCCCCTCTACTAGCATGGACATTGCGGTGTTCTCTCAATTTCTCTCTGAAACCCATTAGAAGACAAGAAGTCAATGGTTTTCAAAATCTTTCTGCTGTAAGTGGAGTTTATGCTGTCAGTTTATAGTGTTAGAATTGATCTGGTTTGGGATACTTTACCTGTCAAACTATTTGTCACCACATTCTGTAGATCAAAAGGTATAATTTGCTAGCTCATAAATTCAGTGTTTGCCTTAAACATTTCCTCTGCTCCATGAGAAAGCAAGGAATTCACAAATCTTCCTGATGATGTCTTTCTGCCCAAGAGTTAAAAATGTAGTTCCTCTAGTTCCTAATGGGCCTTTCTCTTTTCCAGCTTGTCGTACTTTTTGCAAATGAAAGCTATGATATTTCATATTAAGCTAAAATCCATTTCTTGCTTACCTAAATTCTATTCTTGCATACCAATGCACATATGTTTAATTATATGGATATGTAAATATTTGTATATTTGCAAATATTTTCCTAGTTTTATATATACATGTTTACTAGCATATGTATTTATATAAATTGTTCTCTTGTCCTCTTTTTCTTTTCTAAACTCTCCTTTGTACAACTTGTCCTCTGTTAATAATTCTTTGCTGTATCTTTCTACTCTGGATGTCAGTTTAATTGTGCTGAGATCTGAATGACTTGCTGCATGAGTACATCATTTTCTGAACTAATCCCAAAGTTGATAAAGTCTTCCTCTTTTCTGGTACCTGATATCCCAAGTATTGAAGATTCAAGGAACAGGAAATTACTTTTTGTGTTGTTGCTCTTTCTGTTTAGTTAATTGGTTAAAATAACAGAAATTATAGCATTTCACTATTTTTTTATCAGCCTCATTTGTTTGTATCTATCAACTGTGTCTTTTGCAGGGCTGGGGTTTTTTTATTCAGTAGGTAGCTAATTGCACACTTGAACTCAAATCTTTTGTGGGGCTCTTCCCTGGTCGTATTTTTTAAGTCAGACTTAAATTTTATCATTATTATTTATTATATATTTTCTATATATTTTTAGATATTTAATGTTATTGCATTTTATAATGCTATATTACATTATATAACATATCTGTGACTCAAAATGTTATTCCTATTTGATTTAGAGTTAGGGGTTTTTTTGTACCTCATTGATTTTTGTCATTGATATTTGCCATTGACTATAGTTTATTTAGGTCTTCCATTCTCAGATGTTACAGCACCCTGAGTTTGAAAAATGTTGTATATTAGAAAACTGGCCTTTTATCTAAGGGTGTTTGATCAAGATTTTATATTGAAAGACTCTGAAACTACTATTTTAAATGCATGATCACTTTTTGTTTGAACTTTACTGGGGGAGAAGGAAGTGAAATATTGGAGTTACAACCTTCTTAATTTACTGTGAGAAGATCCTAATCACACAGGTAAAATTTCTAGACTCTACCACTAATAATAATAGAACACATTTTTATGTTTCTAATTTAATGTGTAGGTGCAATCATAAAATTCTCTTATGAGATTAACAATACTGAAAAGCAAGTGTGAATATTCATTTTCTTTAGTTATGAAGCTTTATGAGCAAAAGTGAAGAAAGTGAAGAGAGTAGATTTATCAGTTCCACTCATCATGTTACACATCCATCATGCTGCACTTTTAATTTTCTTATGCATGGTAGCTTTCCTGCACATGAGGGTCTCTAAATAAGAGAATAAGCACCCCCCCTCTAGGATACATTTCTGTCATTCCAGCACAGATTGTTGTCACATGAAATAATTTCATATAGTGAAATTCACAATTACAGATGAAATTAATTACTTCATGTGTGCCAGACACCAGTGTTAATTAAATAAATTCTGAATAAAATGAAATCTTTTTTAAAAGGCGGACACAATAGCAGCAAGTTGCTTTTGTCATGTTCTCAGAAACAGAGTGGGTATTTTCACTTGCTCACTCCCAAAATTTTGTGATTTCTTTACCTGCCATGCTTAAATCACATTACTGAAATGTACTCCAGACAACCCTTTGCTTTCAGGTCAAGAGAGATGATAACTGATATGAGCATTAGTCTAGAGGGGGTGTTTTTGCATCATCACCTCTTTAATAACAAGCACTATTTCCCTAGTATTTAATTTTCCAAACAGCCATACAAAAGTTGTTTGGCTAGCTAGCAATTCCCATCTCTTTTAGGCAGCGAAATCATTAGCTTTGACTGGTATCTCTCACAGATACATGCTTAAAAGCACCCTGTGGCTAATTTGGTTGCTAAATATGCAATTAGTGCTTGATTTTGGTCTCTCAAGTTTGAAAACTGCAATCTAAGTGGCTTTGCTAACCTCATCTTGTGATAACTGTTATCTTTCTGGCTTACTAGAATTAGACTAGGAAGAAAAAAACCTCTCAGATATTGCTATGAGATAAATACTGACCTGTCTTGATGTCTCTAATTGTTACTGGCAGCTGTGTGTAAACCAATGTCATAACTGAAACTAGATTCTGAGGAAAATTCTGGTCCCTTGAAGGATAATGAAAGATTTGGCCTTTTTTATTTCATGTGGATAATAACAGCTGATGCTGACTCTCTGAAATGGAGTTGCAGACATAGCTGTCTCCTTCAAAAAAAATGGCCAAAAGTATACACTGTGTCTTCATGCTCATTGTGATCTTGTGTGAAGCCAGGTGAACCTGCTGTCATGCAGAGCATGGGCTAAATTATTTTAAATGTCATTAACAGCATCAGGAATGTCATCTTTTTACTGTGTTGGAGTAACCTGAAAATGCTGCATCACTTGCTTTAGGACCTATGACTAAAAGAGCTGGTCATCATCCCCACTCAGCTTGATTCTCACTAAATTATCTATAAAATATTGATGCAAGCAAGATGGCAAAATGCATCAGCTGTGAAATTATACATTACTGTTTCCAAATGGAAAGATTTGCCTTCATGCAATATCCCATGTAAAACATTGCAGGATTACAGTAGACCACAGAAGTTAAGCAATAAACTCTCATTATTCCACTGAAATGTTGCTATATGCAATTTTTCACTAATATTTTCTCACTAATGTTTTTAATGAAAAGATATTTTTAAAGACAAGCAGAACAAGACGATTTTTCAAAGAATTTCCAATATGTTTTTGACTACATCTTGCAGTAATTCAGTTTTCTAAATAATTCCAGTTGTACTTTTTGGAGCAAATCCCTACAGAGAACAATGGGGTTGATTGTTTTGTTGACTGAATTGTTTTATATGTGGGTTGTTTTTCAAACCTCACTTTTGGGCAGGATAAGGAGTGGTTCAGAGAAGCTCCTCTAATGAATGGGTAACAGATGACTGAAAACCACAGGTATTAGACCTTTTCAACATGGAGCTCTAGTGACTCAAAACGTTAAAGCAGACGGAAGAAAAACTGTGAACATATCCTAAAAGCTCAATGAATTAATTGTCTCAAATTATGTAATTTGTGGCCAACCTCAGTTTGGATTTTTAACATATTTGGGAATGTGGGTGAGTTTATAATGCACAAAAACCCAAACAATCTAATATCAAATGTACTTTTTGCAAAAGATGTAATTGGCTGTGGGGCTTTTCAATACCACAGAGTCTTAGGATATACAATGATGATTGCAACATTTTAAAGTTTTTAGCCATCACTCCATGTAGCAAAAGGTACTTGGTAAAACAATAAAAAGCAATTAAAATAAGGAGAAACACATTGCAATAAAAGAGTTGCCTTAAATACATTTGCTCCCATTCACAGCTGTGTTTAACTGATCTCTTTTGCTTGATTTTCATGCAGCATCTCCTGACTGCTATAAAAATTCCTCACATTCTGAAGTATTTAAAGAATTTCGTGCAGTTCAACATGATCACAGAAGAGCTAATCCAAATATAATTCTAAGAAATAAGGTATCTTCTCTAGCAAAGTCTTCTTCATGCAAAAAAAACCAACAAATCTTTATAGTCACTGCTACTGATTGACAATTTTAGTGGAAACCAAATCATGCAGCAAAATATCTCTGGGATGCTACTCATACTTTGGTACTTTGTTGACAGCTTAAAATTACCTAATTAGCTAGTTTCTACTGTGAAATCTTAGTTTCCTGAGAAATATGTATATTTCTTTCTTCTACAATCAAAGGCAAATCTCAGATTAAAATATCTTAGATATTTGTCCCATTCTGTGCTTGTGGGTGGAGACAAAACAACAGCTAGAAGATCCACACAGTACATTATGTTTTACCTGACTTTCAGACCTCAAAAGCTTTATGACACCATCAATCCATAAAAAATGTCATGTCTTTTTAGCATATCTGTGTGTGCAAAATTACTTATTTTCTTTTTATGCATTAAATTTAGGAAATATTGAAATGAAGAGTCACCTCAAAAATCAAGGCAATTTATTTTACAGATGTCAAAACACAATGTGGGAGTTTACATTCTTTTCTTTCCTCTACAGCTCCAATTTTCATCCAATAAACAATGAACCAAAGAGACCTTTCTCAGTATCTAAGATTTGGGTCAATCACAGAAAGATCTCCTGTGGTTCTTTGCATGGAAGAAAGTACATCCTATCCTCTCCTAGCTTGATTAATAAAGTGATTAAATCATTCAAACTTCTTAACGAATTTGGACACCTAATCTGTAGTTACTTTAAGTCAACTGATATGTCCACGAGGGAACTTCCAGTTCTCTGCATGGCCATAACTTACACATGATCCTTTCCGTGTTTTTCTTGACTTTTTTCCCTTTGAAAACAGAAAGACTAATACCTGGAGAAAACAGCAGGATTTGTGGTGCATTGTTTGAAAGGCTGCAGTCTCCATTCATCCAGCTGCTATTCTCAGTCACACTTCCCCTGGAGTCTGAAGTGCAGTGCAGTGTCTGCAGATGGGCTTTACTGTTCGTTCATCTGAAGAACTCCCCTAATATTCTTTACTGCAGATGGCAGAGTCACTTATTTTTGCAGACCTGGACTTTGTTTTTCATCTTCTGCATTCTCGTTTCAGTATATCAGTGGTGACTTCTGGATTCATGGGGACAGTTGCCATTCTCTCAAGTGGACCTGTTTTTCCTATTCAGAAGGACATAGCACTCACCAATTCCATTGATTAGAAGCCCACATGGAGTCATGAGTTCACTTTAGTAACACAGTCATGTCTTCTCTGATGCAGTTTCAAAGTTTGTGTATACAAAGGATATGAAGGCATCTCTTTGCTTTGGTTGATGAATACCTGGCAGGCTGACCAAGCAGCACTGAGAGCTGTGTGTACAATTTTGACTCACACATCAATGTTTTTCAACCTGCTGTTGAGTTGCTGTTGCACATTAATATTGCTGTTGCACAGTAACCAAAGTTAGAACTAGAATTTGAAAGCGAATTAAAATGACCATCATAGTATCCTGTTGGATATCGATGTGTCAGTTTTTTCCCTGGGAATTAGAGAAGCTCATGATTTCCAGAATAAGCTTGATTTGTGAATCACAAGCCAAGTAGTGTCATAGGAAATTCATATGCAATTTCTTATGCATTCTCTTTGTGAGGTAACAATAGGAAGTACAATACCCTTGCCATCAGGGGTGAGTCGGCACAAGCAGTTTGGAGAAGAGAGCACCACGAGGAGCAATTCTGACTAGGTCTATGACTGGCAGAAGAACACAGTATTTGCCTCCTATTTCAGCCACTGCTCATCTGGCCACTGTAGGGGTAAGGCATTTGGATGGCTCCATCTCTGTTGTCTTGTGTGCTTATATGTAGGAATGACATCCTAATTCTTGGCCTCTTGCTTTTTCTTCCATTCCTCCCTTCCTTCTCTTCCCCTGTACCTCACATCTCCATACAGCCATACAGACTCTTGCCTTACATGAATATTAAATCATTACCTTAAAATTATTTCCCTTTGGAATTAATATTGTTAATTCTTACATCCTGTAATTTACGATGAAATAATGCTCTAACTCGTGAATCTTTAAACAAAAGAAATATCAATGTTCTCAGAGAAGGACTGCAGAAGCAGAAATAGAAACTCCCCATCCTAAATCTTAATTAAAAATTTTATTTGTACAAGGCAAAGTAATATTTCAGTGGTCCTCTATTTGTTCAGAATCTCTTTATACAGGTTTTCACAGCAAATTAATTTGTATAACACAGGAGGATTTTGCTACAATTGTGATTGAACTAATGTAATTTTGGATAATCTTCATAATGTCTAAAACTTCAATCTCTCCCTGAAGAACAAAAGCAGCAGAAAAAAAGAGAAACTTCCTTCCCCTGTGGCTTATGGAGCTATTTATAGTGGTCATACTAAGCACTCCCAATTATTTATTTGATTAAATTAGCCCTTTCCGTTTAAGAGATCAGAAACTAAAACTTTCATATCTATGGCCTTGTGTTTAGGACATTCTCCCAGAAGGCAAGGACAGGATAAAAAGATGCAAAGAGAGGTAAAAATGAGCACTGCACCATTTGGCAAAGCATTTGACAGAGAATGTACTGTAAACAGATGTTACAGTCTGGATCTGTTACATATCAAGTGGTTCATAGAATCAGCATTTGTACTAAGGACTCGTTTGATGGCTTAAGGAACACATTGTGTTCACTAATTAGGCAATGCAACCTTTACCAATTAATTCCACTTTCAGCTGAATTAAATAATTGCCATCAAAATGAGCTTGATTGACATTTAAAAACCACTAAGTTATTTTGTGTCCAAGGTCTGTGGGAAAGTTTCTGCAGTTTTTTGGTTTATTAGTTGCAGACATATGGTTGGAGGAAGTATGAATTTCATGGTCTGTCCTGCTTTGAGCATAAGGTTAGATTAGAATCCTCAAGAGGATCCTTAGAGTCTGAATTATCCAATGATACTAAGAGATGGTAGAATAATATTGTTCTATTAAAGTTACAATAGAATGCTAATAATCTATTTTGATATAAAGGTAAATATATATATATATATATATATATATAACCAATTGCTATCCTACCTTAATGCTCTTCTGACTGTACCCATATTTTGCAGAATTCATTAAAAATAGCTAATTGAACCCTTGATCAGAAGACTTATTTGTCTTTACTAGGATGCTTAACTATACTGAGAATTTGTTAGAGGACTGCAACAACATATAAAAATAAAAAAATTTATCAATCCTGTAGTTTTCAAAAGTAATCTCTGCTAATTTCTTACAGATTTATGTAGCTTGATAGGATATCAAGTTTTTTGGAGACTAGAAATAACCCTCCACACCCAAACACTGCAGTATCATTTATTTATAAATACTTATGATTGAGGTCCTCATGAGAAGAGCTCTGCCTACTGGGAACTTCTCAGTTTCTCTGAGACTGGTGACTAAACAAGACATTTACTGAAAATTATGTCTGTACGATACAGCATATTTTATAAATGGTTTCAATACTGGCCTCTCCTACCTATCTATTAGTGATTACTTGGATTAAGCAATTTCTGTCTTAGAGAGGGAACAGAGATACCATCATTTTAGTAAGAGAGTTCTGAAGTACTGCAGTTCTTTTCAAGCCCACAAATCTAGGTTTTTCTTTTTTTATTTTATTTTTACTTTCCAATCTAAAAAAAGCTATTTATCTGTTCCTTTTCTCACCTGGTTCATCTTTTCTGCAGTAGCTGCAGAGAGTGGGCTGAAGTTAGAAGAATTTAGCTAACAGAGTTCAACAGGTTTATGGTGTTAACAACAGGAAACCATCACACTAATCTGCAGATTGCCTGCCTTCACATACAGGGCTATTCATTAATTCATACTGCTGTTTTCCTGCATTTCAGAACTTCCATTGTTTTATATGGGAGCTTGGAGGCTGCTTTAATTAAAATGATCTGAATAGAAGTACAGTATGCCAGATGTACCTAATAAATATAGAGCAGGTTATGTAATGGTAAACCATCAGGAAATATATGGGAATGGTTTGTGATAACTCATTGTTAACTAAATATAAATCCTAATTTATTTCACTGTTTTAAACTTACTACTTTTTTTTTTTTAACTAGCACAAATGAACTTGCTTTGTATTTTTACATTTTCCTATTTTTACTACAGCTATCCCATGGGGAAAGTCTGCTTCGAATTAGTTGATTCTGGTGAACAGGTACTATTCAGGGTGAGTAAGAATTGTAGCATTTGGGCTGGACCCACAGAAAGACTAAGACAGGCTATGCTGTTGTTACTTCTGCCCACAACAGAGGTATTTTTAAGCCATGATTTCAGCTGCCATCTAATTGGCATAAAGAGAGAAAGAAAAATATTTCAAAATTTATATTCTCAGCATATTCAAAGAATATAGCCTTTCTTCAAAATATCTACTTTTCATTGTGTTGAACTGTTCAACTCTGTTGTTCCATGGTTCAGCAATTAAGTATTGCCTCTCCTAATCTACCTCTGTGGCCAGATCCATAAAGCATTTTCAGCATTCTTTTGATAGAAGAAGCAAAGATAGTGAAATTCTCATTCGTAACTCTTTTTATCATCTTTTATTGCTGAAGTCCCATACACACCACTACATTTACACACTTTCCCTTACTGAAATTCAGTAAAACAGGGTGTGTGGAAGCCTCCATATGTGTGGAAGACCCCACATAAGTCATGGTAACAGATACATGTTTCACATAAGACTTCCTATTTTATTTTGAAAGCCCAAGAGAAACTCATTTAATAGTTAAACATTTTCAGGTTTTGAACTGTACTAATTCCTAAATTATTACGCTTTTTGCATTTCCTTTTAGACTATTTGTGCCACTTGATTAGCACAGTGGCTTTAAATGCTGAAATAACATTTTATAAGCCACATTTTGTATAAAAAAGGAAATATTTCTGACAAGAAATATGGTCCTACATATTGGTTCAGTGCTTTTCCTGTCTTTTGACTAATTAACAATTTCACCTGATAGGCATTTTCAAAGCTGAGTGGACAGGAGGTGTAGAGGAGACAAATCCCACTGTTTGCTAATTAATTTCTCTCTTCTTAAGATCACTAACAGAAAAATCAATGGTCATCTAGCACATGTTCTTTATAACCTGCAGTGGTTTAGCATAATTTGTTGCAAGATTGCTCAAATGCTATTCACAAAGAGGAAAAGATATCAAAAGGTCATTACAAGCAGAAGAGTAAAAAATAAAATAAATATTTCTCCAAGGGTGGAATTTTCTGTCTGAAGAATTTACACTTCACAGCAAATATGCATCCTAGACTCCTGCAGAAAGGTGTCTAATTAAATGCTCCCTTTCAAGGAGTTCCCACAGTGGACAGAATATCTCAGAGAGTAGAAATGAGACACTACCCCTTTAACTTCATCACCACAGCTTACCCTATGATTTCACTTGCAGGTGAAACTGGAATAAACTAAAGTAATAAATCAGACCGGTCTTGTCTGAATTGTCTTTTTAAGTCCACAACAGGACTGGAAGGAATTCAAAGTATGAGCCAATGGGTGTATTTGGGCAGCAATTTTCAACTTTCAGGGGTCTCTCTTCATCATCATTACGCACGTGGAACTGTTTATTGCAAGAGATTTTGATCAATAATTTTAAATAATTTTCATGAGTTTTGGAAAACCATCTAGGGCTTCTGAAATTAGCCACAAAGCCTTACACTTATTTGCACATGGCCTTCTAAAAGTCCATATATTCAAACTCCTTAGAAACTTCAAAATATTGCTATGTCCTTTTCCCCTTTCTCTGAATCATTTCAATAGCAAGGAAAGAATTGTCCCCATTCCATTGATGTCTTCTAATAGATACTCTTTTTGATTCCTGATGTGGCAAAAAGGGAAAAGAAGTGGAATTTGGGGTTCAAAAAGCTATAAACGTATCATTTTGGATAAACACCATTTCTGACATTACTCTAGGCTGCTGTGAGCTGGGTTTGAGCAGCTCTGTCAAAACAGCTATGGCAGCCAAATTCTACAGGTCTTGACAAAAGGGGAATGAAGGTGAACCCAGTCAGAGGACAGGCTATTTGAACATATTTCTGCTGCACCCTGGAACCTCTGCCCATGCTGATACAAACCTTTCACCACCAGGCTTTCCCAGCCTGACCTAACTTGGAAAACCTGCAGGTATCATCATCTGCTGCCCACACTCCTGATTTTACTAAGACAACTTGAACAGGTTAAGTCAAACCACTTCCAGAAGTTGCTGGGATGTGCACATTGCAGTCAGCAGCTCTGGGCTCACAGTGATGTTTCAGAGCTCTCTGGGAAGTCTTTGATGCATTGCAAACTCTCTAGCTGCCCTCAATGGTTTTGCCTTACTTGCTCACAAAGCTTTTGGTGCCTGGCACTCAGTGAATATACAGGGCATGGCAGAGCAGGAACCTGATCATGTTTATGAGGCCGGAGAAGCACACCACTTTGTGGTGATATATTTACTGTTATTTTGAATTTGGTATTAACATGTAGCAACATATTGAAAACAAATCAGAGACTATCACTGATCCTTGAAATAAGACACATGGGTGGTTCTCAGTAGCCTTCAGGTACTTTATGGGTATGCACCTGCCCAGGCAGTCTGTGAAGGCAGCATCTGTCTCAAACCTGTCAGACTCATTCATGGCTTAGCTTAAATATTCTGCTGTAGCACGTTACTCTCTGATTTTCTTCTGGCTGGCAAGAACAGGGCAGGGGAGGGGGTAGGTGGTGGCTGGAGTGAAGGGGCAGGAGAATCAAGGAGGTGTTGTCTAGAAGCTGGGAATGCCTCCTAGGTCCTAGAAATAGCATGCAAGAGTATTATGGTCATGCATGATCATGTAAGACTTTGTCTTGAAAACCAGAAAAAAGGGCAGCTACTTCCACTTTTTTTAATTATTCTTTTTTTTTTTTAATGAGTGGGATTTCTACTAAATCCTTCTTCTGCAAATAGCAAGAGAAAGCAGAGTCCAGGAGCTGCTGAAAACTCATGCTGCAATCACCAGAGATGGTGGAGACCCTGGCTTCAAAGTGCATTCTCTGTGTCTTAGAGGAAAGACTTGAATTTCCATCACAGGGGACTACTGTAGACAGTATTCCCTGCCTCACTGGGACTCTGCCATGTTACATCAGTACACATTCACTGAGACTAAAGGAAAGATGTTGACTACACAGCCTTGTAAATTGTATCACTTATCTGGAATGAGAGACACTTAGGCATCAAACCCTTGCTTTCCAGACACTCATTGGAACTGAGTCTGCAATTCCTGCAGAAGACCCCAAATCTTGGCTAAGGCATTTTTCTGTTGATTTATAGTCAAGTCTTTGTTCCTATCATCCCATTCTACAGTGGTGCACTGGCCTCATTTGTTGCTAACATACAATTTACTTAGGAAAGGAAAAAAGGGAGATACATAGCCAAAAGCTTTATCTTTCAAGTACTTGTACTGGTCCTTTTAGAAGTAGAGAATGTACAGGAGGACACAGCCTCAAATTGTCCCAGGGGATGGTTAGATTGGACATTAGGAAGAATTTTGTCACTGAAAGTATTATCAAGCATAAGAATGGGATACCCAGTGAAGTGTTGAGTCACCATCACAGAAGACATTTAAACATGTGGATACAACACTTATGGACTTGGCAGCCTTCGGCTCACAGTTGGATTCCATGGCCTTAAGGGCCTTTTCCAACCTTAATCAATCTATGATTGTGTTTTATACTTGGAGAGCTTGGTGTTCAAGGTAATACAAGTTTTTGGAGAAATTTGCACTAGTAGCATTGTTATTTAACTGAAAAAAATACCCCCAAAAGAAGAAAGTAACATCCAGCACTACCTACTAATTATATTTGCATAGTCTCATGCCTTACCTACAGCTCAAATACACAGTCCTCACAGATGGAGGGCAGCCTATGAGTGGTTCCCTGAGAGGATGATTAGTGTTAAGTGTATATATCTAAAATACACTTGCTGTGGTTTCCTAAGAAAACTCAGTAAGATCACAGTCTTATCACGCATGTCATCATTTGAAACTGACAGGCACACCACTCCTCTTAGAAATAAAAGCTTTGGATGTTAATTTCCCAAATTCCCACATCATTAGGAGGATGAAATTTAATCTCCACATATGTCAGAGTGGACTGAGCTGGGGATTTGATTTGTTAGGAGAATCCTGGACCTGTATTTTTCAGCAGAAGGAAATGGCAACATTTCAGTGTAACACTGTACTGTGCTTGTCCCTCAGGGGAGGGTTTGTATAGAGTGTTTTCAGTAGCATAGGGTCATGTTTTAAACTTACAGGGCATTGCTTTCTTTAGGGTCACAGCATCTAGCAACGAGCCAGCCTCTAACACTCAGGAACAAAAGGTTGGTAAAAGTCAGATACATGGTGGCTGGTGGGTGCTGCAAAACTTGGGACAAGAAAACAACGAGGTAGTGGGATACCAAACTGGGTAAAAACCTGCCTGAGAAACTAGTTAGTTGGCTGTGTGAAGCTGAAAGCTGCAGATTCAAGTACAAGAAAATGAGTGATTGCAAATGAAATAAAAAGACAATTTGGGGGTCCATCATAGCAAATTTGATGTCACATTGAAAAGGAAAAAAATCCTTCAAAGTTTGAGCTATTATTTACAGCTCTTAACAACCTCTAACAAGGAGAACCTTTAATAATTTTTAAGGAAAAAAGAAGACTCATTTTCATGAACTTTCCAGGAGAAAGCCAATCTGGATATTTAACCTCTGCCTTGTCAACTCTCCTTGCAGAAATTATCTTTATTCTTTGGGGAGTGAGCACTCCATAGTGGTAAATGACCATGCTATCTTTTTCCATAGTCCCATATGTGAAATAGCTACATTTTCCCCTATGATTAATGAGATAAGTTCAAATAAAGGTTATGTGTTTAACTAAACCTCAGCAGCAGAGTTATGAGACACATATTTAATGTTTTTTCATCAGAAGCAACATGCTGTTCTAATTTGCTGATTGCCAAATTATGTCATCCAGCTAAAGAGGGGGGTTTTTTGTTGTTTGGGTCTACAGAAATGTCTTTTTTAAATAGAAAGATGGGAAAGGCTATCAATATTAAGGAAAAAAAAAAAAGATCTAAACTACAAAATATGGTTATCAGACATTTCCAATAAATCACTCTATTAGATTAATAAATATGTCCTGGGACTGCTCATATCATTCTTATACGCAAGATCACAGTTAAATTAATAAATCTCCTACTGGTATAGATTTACTGCATAAACAGGCAGCAGGCTAGAGAGGTTATACAATCTTCACCTTTTTACTTTGTTGGGGAGAAAAGTGCATGGGAAGAAACTTTTTACTTTTTCTTCTCACTTACTCTCCTTTTTTTCCTCTCTCACATCAATGGATACAACCCAGTCACCGCAATCTTTTGAAAGTCTTGTCAAGTCATGTCATTGGTTTGGACATCTTGCTACCAGCTGTAGAGTGGATACAATTAAAATGTGAGGGAAGTGATAAAACTTACCCTGTAGAGACTAGAGTGCAGCACAAAGGAATCAGCTGGATGGTTTATGACAATAATTTTGTCTAATGCCTGCACTGCAGCCTGAAAGGCTGTGCAGAGCTCCCAGAGCAAGATATATATGAAATTATTGAGCTGTGACACCACCAGGCCTGGTGAGGGCAAGGTGACCACAGCTCACCCAGCTGGGATGTTTGTCACTCCCTGCCTTGTCTGTAACTGCTGGAATATTTCCAGAAGGATTTCAGGGGGGGTTTCAAGGTTTATCTTTGTTCCAGAACACTGGAAAAATGTACCTGGGATGCTGATTGCCCCTTGCAATCCAGAAACAGTGCTTGAGGATAGGGAAGAAGGGTCACTGAAGAGCACCCTAGTGCCACTCTGGAAAAATCTAAAGAGAGTTAAACTTCCTAGGGAGAACAGAAAAACTTGAAGCTAATAAGAAATTTTCAACCATGCATCTCTTGGTTTTAACTGAAGAATTCTTCCTCCCTCTTGCAGGAGTGATAAAAAGTGCTGTAAGTATGCAAACACTGCAATAACTGATTCAATTTTTCACATTTTAGAAAATCTTTGAACTTCTGTTGTGTCTGCAACACAGATAAGGCCAACAATTTCTTTGCTCCAACTCAAAGAGTATAAAACTATGTGTGTCCAGAGCACAGCAACAAAAATGGTCAGAGGGCTGTAGCACCTCCTCCCATGAAAAAAGGCTGAGTGACTTCGGGCTGCTCAGCCTGGATAAGAAAAGGCTCCTGGTGTCCCTCGTCACTGCCTAGTCTGTACTCATTGAATATGAAATCAGCAGAAAAAGAGCTAAAATATACTTTACATGAGAGCTTAACTGGACAACAAGGCTATTCTTATGCATAAAGCTCTTATAACTTCTATAAAAAACAAGAATTTTTACAGATTATGGATTAAGTCAAGATCTGTGAAAATAATCATGCCCTGATCTGTAATTTTCAAAATATGAGAAAGCTACATTTGATTAATTTCTAGATAAAATCCTTTATAGATTAGAAAAAGAGCAAGACTCAAAAGTATCATATGAGTTACTAGAGTAATGAAATTCATTAAGTTTCAAAAAACTTTTCCATAAATTTGAAGAACTGTTGTTCATCCTGCTGTCTATTGCAAGTGCATTTTCATGGGAAGCATCATAGAGAAATAATCCTGTGTGATTACTGCAGTGAGCATGGCTGAAGCTCACTGTGAGTGCAGATTTTTAATTTTATACAGCAAAATGTTGAAATACTAAATCCTTCAAGTTCTTAGTGAAAGAAGAAAACAGTAAAAATCCAAGATTAATCTCACTAACCAACTCATTTTAGCATAAATAAAAACACAAGTGTTCCTAAGGGATTCTGTACTCAGTGTTACAAAGCAGAAAGAACTTGCCACGACCCATACATTAATTTAGCCTTTTAAACATCACTATATTTTAATAAAATATTACAGGTTTCTCTTGTAATACACAGGAACATTTTAAGAGTTAAATGTTCAAGAAATTTCACTTGAAACTTGATTGAGACATTTTAAAGGAAAGGAGAGCTATTTAAACCATGAGGTTGGATTAATGTAAATTGATTTGTCCAAGGTTATTTGTTTAGATAATAGAGGTAATAGAAGGAAGGCCCTGGGTCTCACAGAAGTGATGCTCTGAGACATTCCCATCCTGTCATTGTGCTCAAAGCAGGTTCACTACAGGGCATACTCCATTTAGGCAGGGAAAATTCAATTAGGATCATTCTGTGGACTCAGGGATCCCAGTGGGGATCAGGGTAGGCAATATTCAGATTTCATTGTCTCACAACAATATATCAATGAAAAACATTTCCTGCCCTGCCTTGTGCTCCCCCTTGTGTTTTCCCAAGGTCTGGTCATAAGGCTTTTGTAGCAGGAAAGAAAAAAGCAAATTCTTTGTGGTATATTTTATTAATTATATTTAAAATAATAAAAAATGGCCATAATTAACTACTATAAACAGTAAAAAATAATTGTCAAACCTACACAAAATTATGAATTTCACACTGGAAAATGACTAGAATTAAAAAGCATTCTGCATATACAGAAATACAAAATAATTAAGGACTAAATGTATAATTAAGGAAGAAACCAAATAAACATCAAACAAAAATCAACCAAACAATATTTAAATAGTTTCTGGGATAGTTTTCTGGGATCTGTAAACTAAGTACACATGCCAGCAATAAGCCTTGAAAAACTCAAGCAGGAGATAGTTCCTGCTGCAGCCCTTGGATCAGAGCAACACTAAGATTTCAAAATAATGAATGACATGTTTAAAGACAAAATGTTGACTAAAGCATTGATTAAATGTGAGACTGTGCTGGATGCATCCTTACCCTCCCCACCATGAATGTGTCACAGCCACAGAGGTGTCAAGCGTCCAAAATGTAGGTGAGATGGTTCTGGTTCTTACACCCTGATGATCAGCTCCATCTTTTCCTTAACATAAGGATTGCTGATTAATCAATCATTGATCCTAAGCCATGCAAATACCAGTTTCTTATCCATAATTCTTTCTTACCACTGAAGTGTCAGTGGAGGAGAGTCTGTACTTTTCCTGCAGCGGTTTTCACTGATTTCCTTTCCACAGTAGCAGCAAAGGTATTTATTGAGAGCAGCTGTCCTTGTAGAACTGAAATTCATGTGAATCCTTTTAGTGGTATGGCAGACTTCTGTGAAGACTTAAGATGCTATACTGAACACAGCAGATGAAAATTAAAAGCACAAAGAAAGAGACGAAAGAGCTTGAGGGAAAATGTCCAAAAGACATAAAATTAATAAACCCTATTTTAAACACATCAGGAACAGGAAAGTTGCCAAAGCACCTGTAGGGCCAGTAAGTAACCAAATATAGAAGGAATGTTCAAAGAAGATAAAGTTTTAGCAGGAAAACTCAGCACATGTTTTCCATCTGTTTTCCCTGTGAAGAAGAATAAGGATTCTCCAAAATAATCCCTTTTCTATGCAGGACTTATCAGAGGATCTTGATGATGCTGAACTTCTGGGAAAAAAAAGAGGAAAAAAAAAAAAAACCAAGAGAAATGCAGGATTTCTTATCAGTGTGATCTGATGCTGCAGAGTTAAGCAAACCCAGGTCTGAATTATTGCTTCCCAGAGCTATTGGAGTCCTTTACAAGAAGAAGGATGATCTCATATCACTACTCAGTTCTGGTGAGACACATCTGGAGTGCTGTGTCCAGTTCTGGGCTCCTCAGCACAAAAAAGACAAGAAGCCACTGAAGAGGGTCCAGTGGAGGCCACAAGTTGATGAGGGTTCTGGGGCATCTCTCTTATGAGGAGAGACTGAGGGAACTGGAAATATTTAGTCTGGAGAAGACTGAAGAGGGGCTCTCATTAATGCATATAAATATCTCAAACCTGGATGTCAAGAGGATCTTTCCAGACTTTTTGGTGGTGCCCAGCAATAGTATGAGGAACAATGGCCATAAACTAAAACACAAGCTCTACCTCAACATGAGGAAGAACTTTTTTATGTTGAGGGTGGCAGAGCACTGGAACAGGCTGCCAGGGAAGTGGAGTCTCCCTCTCTGGAGACATTCCAAACTCACCTAAAAGTGTTCCTGTGTCACCTGCTCTAGGTGACCCCACCTTGGCAGGGGAATTGGACTAGATCATCTCCAGGGGTCCCATCCAAACCTAACAATTCAATGACTCTGTGATAACCATAGGGAAATCTGGGGAATGTTATCTCCACAGATTCCAAATGGTCTAAAAGATGTCAATGAACTGAAACTGCTCCAATGTAAAGATCCTAATACTCTAAGTAATAGGTTAAATAATAGGAATCAGATAGTATGAAGAATTAGATCACTTAATAAAAATAACTCTAAAATGCTTTCCTCTTCTGCATAGTTAGCAAGTTTATGATTCAGTATAAATAACACAATTATTAAGATCAATCTCTAATACCCCCGTCTGCCTACCATTAACAGATTTCACTGTTTTTCAGAAAGTCATTGGTCTTACCTTAGACTTCTTTAGGTCCATTGATTTACCCTTGGGGACAACTTTCAAAACACACCAATGTACATTTTGCTTTGTAATTGAGGAACTCACCTTAGTTATTTTGGAAGGAGCCTGTGCTTCTGATAAAAGTAGGAACTTTCACTTCATAAGTTTCATTTCTGGAAGTTGGTTCAATATCTAAAAAGAACAGGAATGTAGAAAACAGATAACATTTTGTATCTGTCAGTCTATTGAACCAGCTACCTGCAGTGCAGACTTTAGCAGATAAAGAAAACACTTCTTGTCCATTGCATTTTAATTATCTGGGAACTAAGAACTGGTCAAGATCTTCAGGCTGCAGCTTTCAATCCTTCCATTCACTTGCTCAGTCTGCAAGTTTCTACTTACCTCTCTTCTTGTCCTCTGTTTTCATTTTGAAACTACATTTTAATTTAATTTTTTATACATATCTTTTGGCCAGCATTTGCAATCACAGAATCATAAAATCATTTAAGATGGAAGGGACATCATCATGTCCAACCACTAACCCATCACTGCCAAATCCACTAAATCATGTCTCTCAGTGCCACATCTACACTTCAGGAAGGAATTAAAACAAGTGGGACACTATTATCTAATTAAAAGGAACAGATTGCCTATTATGTGCATAGGATCACCTTGATCAGTGAATACAGAGGAATATGAGGATATATTTGTTGGTTTACCTTGCTGTGGGAGAGGTTTTTTCCTGCTAACCATTACTGGTTTTAATAAAGGACAAGGAAAAGAAAGAAAGAAATCCACCCATTTCTTAAGAATTAGAAATCAGCTGGGGGTGAGAAGAAGGTAAAGCAGAGTGTAAAACTCTATTTATATGTGCCACATATAGAAAGGACAATTTCTGGAAACTCTTCAGAATGACATACCTAATTGCATGACTGCTTTTTACTGTGCTGGACAAATCTGATGACCCAAGTGAGTTTGATGTCATACCTGGTCCCTGCCAAGCCTGCATATCTTGAGTCCCTGTGTTTCTAAACATATTTGGTCCAAATCCAATTCAGCCATTTCAGATTCACTGGGAAAAGTTATTCTTCAAGATTCATATTTATTTCAGATGAGGTATAAGAAATTCCTTTTTTCATTGAAGTAAGCTTAGTTTGACAGGCCCATTACAACAGTATTACTGCTGGTCTGGGGTATGCAAGTAATGGCTGAGGAAAAGTAATCAAACAGGTGATGTGTTGTAATGAATATTTTATGTATTTTGAAGTTGTTTCACAGCTACATTTATGGTAGCATAACAAAAAGGAAAAGCTCACAATATGTGGCAATAATAATAATAAGAAGAAGAATGATGATAAATAAATTTTTATTATTGGTATTAGTATTGGTATTGGTATTGGTATTGGTATTGGTATTGGTATTGGTATTGGTATTGGTATTGGTATTGGTATTGGTATTGGTATTGGTATTGGTATTGGTATTGGTATTGGTATTGGTATTTATTTATTTATTTATTTATTTATTTGATGTCAAACAAACTGAACATATATATCTCTAATCTAAAACAAAACAAAACAAAACAAAAAACAAACCAGAAAGACTAGGTATGACAAAAACCAAAAACTTAGCTCAGTACCTAGCCATTATTTGTCACTGAATTTCTTAGAAAATGAGCCTGTAAGAAGGCAAACAAGACAATTGTTTGCCTTCTTGCTTTGTACATCTGGCAAACAATTGTGGTTCCCCTTACAATAACTTTTGAACCAACTTACCAATTCCAGTCAAATGCAACCCAAATATTAGAGCCTCAAAGGTTGAATTCCTCCAAATTTTATGAAAAGAGAGAACCAGAGAAAGCAAATACAACCAATCTACAAAATTAATGTCACCACTAAAGGGAAAATTGCACTCTGAGCTGAAATGGTTTTTTAACGTTACAAAACCTATTTCACATAGAAGTGGAGTATAAATGTATTATTGTTGACAAAACCTAAAGTTTATTTTGAAAGTTGTTTTCTATATGATTTTGCATATTTTCATCAATATGATATCTGTGATGGCTTGCAATGAATTCAAATTTTCATCCTGCATAATTTCTAGAGTGAATATTATAATTATGTTGCATTTTTGCAAAGAGGCACATTTGCATCTCCTAGACAAACCACTAATATTCATTTTCCTAATTACAAATACCAGGATATGAAACAGAGAATTAAGACATGATGTAGGTAACAGGAGCTCTGTGTTCATTTCCTTTGATGAATAAATAATTGGTTATTTGATTAATAAATAATAATATTTTGTTACCATTTTTCTCAAACACTTCATTAAAAAAAAAAAACTTCTTAAAATTGTTTTATTGGATATTATCTAACAACACTCTTTTGGGTTCAGGAAATATTTTCACCTAAATTCCTCAGCTAAAGAAAGTGGGGCATATGCAGTTTAGAAATATATTTTACCTCCCTGGATAGTCGTAGATTCTGTACTGCAAGTTCCTGAGCTTTTTTAGACACTGTGGACAACAGAAGGAATGAAGGGAGAGCTGCTCAAAATGTGAAGGTGTGGGGGTTTTTTTGAAATGTGTTTGCCCAGCCAGAGATTAAGCAATTGCTCTATTTTGTGATTGCAGTTGAATCATGGCAACTATTCTATGGATAAAATACTTGCAAAAACACTTGTGTGCTTTTTGCTTTTCTGGCCAGGGTATTCTTTTCACAGTAACTGAGGCTCAGAGGGGAAGGTGCAGAGGAGCAGTGCAGCTCAGATTATTCCCTGTGGGGTCCTACAAGCAGCAATGAGTAAGCAGCAGTAGTAAAGTCCCATCAGTGGAGATGTGTGCTCATGTATCCATGCCTGGGACAGAAGAATTCCTCATGTTCCTCTCTTGGGGCAAACAACAGACAAGTTTCAGAACTTCTGCACTAAGCTGAATGTCAAATCTCAGATACCTTGTGGCACACGTGTCCAAACCTAACATTACTTGCAATTTCCTTGTCACAAACCTCTGCCTTCTGTAAGAGGAGATATTCTGCATCTCACTGTGCAGCTAATTGAAATAGAGAAAAATAAACAAGAATCTCCCGTTCTGAAAGATTTAGTCAGGTCTGATAATGAACAGCACAAAAGGCTTCGCTTTCAAATAACCCAGCATTTATATTAATGTTGTTATTCAACTTCCAAATGTACTGGCTTATCATAAGTAAAATAAAACAAAAAACCCTCTACAAGCATTTTTATTAGACAAAATTCTTCTTGGGTTGATATCTGTAAATTGATTTATTAGTGAAATTACTTTGATAACATATTTCTGCAAGAAATGTTATTTTGGGAAGTTTAGGAAAAGCCCTCTAATTAAAGCCAAACATAGTAGCTCCTTTTTGTGGAAAGAACCTTTCTGAGTGTCTTCTATTAAACAGTACCACAAAAAGAACAAACTTTTCTTGTTCTACTGCTACTAAACATTTATAGCACTTCTCACATTAGGATACCTCATGTTCAAGAGATCTTTCATAAACAGGAGTTGATAATGTTTTTCTCAAAAAGATAATTTTAGCATGCTACAAATTATTTTATTAAAACTATTAAAATTTATAAGCTTTTCTGAATATAGTGTTTGCATTCTTCAGTCTTGCTGTGGCTCCCAGAACCCTTGTCCTGCAATCCAGCTGTTGAATAAACTAGAAATTTTACTACAGACACAATGAAGCCAACTTTTGTAGCAAAAGCAACTTATATGTTCAATTAAATTTACTGTAAAAATTGGCACAAAAGACAATAGTTCATCTTGCTATTAGGGAAAGGAAAATAATAAACTGTAAAAGATTTAGCAGGTTTCTAATATTATATGTGCTCTTCAAGATGCTGCAATACCCAGCTTAATTTTAAGCAAACTGTTTGAACTATTGACTGAAATCAAAATCATGGCAACATCATGGAGTTTTGTGAAGGCTAATTTACTGTGCTTTATGTTTACTATGCATAGTATAGACGTACTTTTACTTTTCTGAAGTTTTGGGTACAAGATTAAAAAGAATATTGTATGCATGTGTATTTATATATGCTACTATGTATGAATGCCAGAAAACAATGCCGAGAATTAGAATTCTGCATGAGAAAACTTGCATAAAAGGTGTATTTTCATGAAGGTAGATGTTCTGCTGAAGGATTTTTTTTTGTTGTTTATGTTGCAATTTTACAAGCTGTAACATGAAAATTTAGTGTATGAGGAAAAGCAAGAAATCTACAAAACCGGAAATGTATCTACATGGGATGTAGTGTTGCTGCTCCTCTTTGCATTCTGTGCAATGTAAAAGTCACTTTAGAATGGTGATGCAACTCAATAATATTCTTTAAAGAGTAAATATATTCGCCAGGTATATGTCCTAACTTCATAAATTTAAAGATACCTGAATGCCTGGATTGTTTGAATAGCACGTGTTAGACCTGGATTTTAAAATCACTGTAGGCAATAACTAGCTGGGAGCAATGTAACTTTGTGTGTAATGTACACACAAAGAAAAACCTGCTGAATGTAGTCATTAACTGAGCTAAGAAAAGCTGTCTTGACTTTTTAGTCTTTTCATAGTAGGTATTCCAAAAAGGCCTGCCCATAAAAGACTTAATGACAATATTAATTAATTTCTTATTACCATTTAATTTAATCATTATTATAAGGGAGCTATAGATGGTAACTCTAGAGAAAAGATTTCTAGGTTTCGGGGGTTAGGGACTTTTTAAGAATTTGACAAATACACAGTAAAAAATGTTTTGCAAATAGACCAGAATTTAAGGAGTTGATGGGACAGGAATAAAACATACCATGCTGCTGTATTATTTGAAAACCTTGGTAATAAGAGGAAAAAATAGGAGAATACACTGCATTATTCCCAGTGATACCAACTTTTCACTTGGAGGTCTGAAGAATATTGCACCTGGGACTAGAAAAACTGGACCTACCAAAAACAATAAACTATTTACCAGAAAAACTGGCTCAATCAAATAAAAGTATGCTAATCTGTTTTGATGCAAACATTGCTTTCCTAGTAGTTGGTGGCATTTTGTAATACTATTTAAATAGAAAAATTACATCTTATGATTGCTGAAAGGGTTAATGCATCCTTTCCCTTCTTCAGCCCCTTCTTCCGCTTTCAGATGTGCCTAACAAGATTTTAAAGATCTGAGACACAGCCAGACATGACTTTTGGAGCCTGAAACCATGGAACAAAAATTAGACACTAGAAGGTAAAAATAGGAAAAGAAATCATTATCACGTGTTTATACAGCAAAAGCTCACATTGCCACCAGACAAATTATGTCCATGTATTGGCCTTGCTTTCCTCCTGAGTTTATCAGAGTAATCAAAATAAAAGGGGAAAAGTAAATCTGATTATTATAAGGAGGCCTTGTTCTTGATACTTTTTTTATACCCCCATCTTTCCCCTATTTATTTTTTTATTAATATTATTTAATTTTCTATTTAGATTAGACTTTTTGACAGAAGCAGTTTTTCTTCTAGGCTTGCACAGTGCCTCGTAAAGGTTGGGAAAGAGGAGAGGAAAATTCTGATGGGATTTTTCAGAGCAAAAATGTTAACAAAATCGATATATCTCTTCACAAGAAGAGGACTAAATCTTCCAAATGAGAAATTCTTTTCTTCCATCTATTATTCCTAACCCCACTTGCTTCCAAATACAAATCAAAGCTCATTTATGTTTTACTGTTAAGTCTCTACTTCCTGCTACTTGAATTAATAGTGAAATAATACTCTAATATAGGTTATTCTGAAGCTGTAATATTCCAAAAGAAAACCGAAGAAAAGAAGTAAATGTGTGAATGTTGCCGAAAAAAAACAAAAAAAAGAAGATTCAACCCTTGTTTTCTTTTACTACAGCTAAACAGAGTTCTTCTGACTCAAAAATCATTAGTCAACTGCAACATCTTCTCAGACTACAGAATAATATTCTTTGGAAAACTTTAGAAATCTTTAAACCCCTTTTATGCAGCCTTTTAAGTGCTGGTAATTTCTCTGAATTGTATCCTCCTTCATTGCCCTGCTTCTGAGCAGAATACCTTTCCTTTTTAGAAGAGCAACCTTCATTTTCCTAGGGAAAATACATTCCTTCAAAACGGAGTTACAAGTTGGAGCCACAGCCGTCCAAACTTCAGCTCAAAAGAATGTTTTGTATCCCATCAAAGGCACAAGCAGGGCCTAGGACAAGGCATCATCTCAAGGTCATTTATGGTCAGAGATGTTATTAATTAATTATAGAGATGTTATTATGTAATTATAGAGTTATTATTGTTATGTAATTATGGCACCTTCTCATATCTTTTTAGCAGTTATCAATTACTGTTGAATAAATGCCCAGTATTTCATATTCATGCACATCCTATTGATTCTTTATTTCTTATTTAATGTTATTTATCAGCTGGCCTTAGGAAAGATTACTTAAATTGCAATATTCCACTGAAGAATTTGCTAAGTCAGATGAAACACAGCCCAAAGCTTGCACTCCTACATGTTTTCTTTGGCTTGTAAGCCTTAGTCTGTAACACTCCCTTTTTCTTCCTGACAGACAAACTGGAGATGACATTCACTGTAACATGATTAACTCTGTTTCACAAAGTCACTTTTGGACTATATCCTCACTTTGTTTACCAAAGAAAACCCAAAACAAAACAAAAAACAAAAAAGCAAAAAGCAAAAACAAACAAACAAACAAAAACAAAACTGCAAGCAGGGGTATGGTTATCATATAGACTCTTGAACAAATTTCAAGCATAGAAAACATAGAACATTTTTGGGGAAAATTCCACAACCAAGAAAGAAAACTTATATTAGAGGTTCTGATCTATGTCTGTGTGTAAAGACAGAAGTTACAGAGACAAAAAAATTGGCACACATTTTCTTGCTTATTTTTTACAGTTTTGAATTCTCTAGTTAATAATAATATTGGATTTTCTTTCTCTCTCCTCCCTCCCTGCACTCCCTCCTCCCTTTCATCCCCTTCAACTTTATTCAGGCTGCCTGATCAAAACAAATTACAGGACAGCCTTATAAATTAGTTACAGTAGACTAATGTCTAATGGTGACATGTCTGTTTTGCCATGGTGATGTTCATCCTCCAGAGGTAATGTCACCTAGGTTGTCAGACAAGCAACAGCATTTTCATAAATAATCCATGTGATGCTAATACAGGATGATTTGTGATGCCTTATAAAAAGTTTGGTTGGGTTTGATTGAGTTTTCCTCAAGATACTATATACTTAATATTATGACCTGATCTGACTTGGTTGATTCTAATTTCTAAAAAGGCTACTCTGAAACCCTGGTGTGTAACATGAAGACACTGTGTTACCAAGCACAGCTACTCTGGTAATACACACAAGACTGTAATATTTTGCATGTATCTCTGATTATATCAAAAATTCACCAGTGCATTAAAATACCTATAGAGCTAAAAAAATCTGGCTGACATTTTTCAATCATGCATTTATTAGATAGGAGAGAAAATAAAGGATGTTGAATCTCTTCTCGATGATTACCATGGCCTCATACACTTTGCCTGCTTCAGTTCACATGACACTGACCTGCCATACAACTGCACAGCCCTCGCACACTCTTCCTGCCCTACCTGATCATGGCTGATCTGGACCAAATTTCACATTTCAAAAATGCAAAAGTTGATGCTGGCATTAAACAGCAGCTAAAACTACTGAGGGAAAATACTATGTGATAAATATAATGAGGCCATATACCTTATTTGTAGAATATCACCTCCTTTTCAACTAATAAGGGCAAAAAGGAAAACACACAGTTGTAATATAAATGAGTCTCTAACTGGTTTATAAATATGAGCCAGATGCTCATTATCATACTGTAAAAATCCCAGCACGTTCCCCTATTGATAAATTGAGACAGAGACTACCTTCACATGTCTCAACACAACTAGTTTTAATTTTACTGATTGAATGTCTGCTTCTGGCTAAGGACACTCTGTGCTCTTCATGAATCCTGTGGTTGTTTCTCCAGGTTTTTAAAAGGACATGTTTTGCCAATGTCTTGACATATTTCCCAGGAATTATGATGGCTTAACTGTTGTCCCACAAAGTTGCCCACAACTGTGAAACAATATGATTCTCAATTTGAAAAGAGTTTTAACTATCTTCAGCACTTTCAAGATATGAAGGCTATATGGCATGGCTAAATATTTAGCATTGATGTAAAGAAATTAACTAGATCCTTAAAAGCCATATCATGCTTTCTTGAGAGACAGGCTATGTGTTCTTGGACATGAGAAGGTTCAGACAGCAACTGAGAGGAAAGAAAAAACATGGAGGAAGAGAGAGGACAGAGACCAAAGTGCTCGGCTTAGAAGGAAGAATTTAGTACAGACCATCTTTACAAAAAGATGAAAACAAGGAATGCCTTCTCAAGTTTCTTATATTCTCTTTGTTTTCTGCAACGTGGCTTATGATACAAACACTCTAATTCTCATCTACAGAAATCAAAGAGTTGATTGAAAAAACGTGAGAGCTCCAGCAAATACTGCATCCCCCTCACACTCTGATCAAAGCAACAATATAATGCCAGAATAAGACAACAATTCAATAATGAGACTAAATAATAGAATGACATCCAAGGATGCAAGGTTCAGCTCAATTCTAGTACGAACAGAAGGGGAGTTTTAATATTGCTGCAATTTGATCTCTTGGACATGCAGCTTTCTGAGTTGGTGCCATACCTATGTCATGGTGTTTCAGGTGTGCAATTGCAATTGTTCCCCTTAAACCCTTGTACTCCACAGCAACCTCACCATTGTAACACCCAACTGCATATCCGGAGAAATGGAGAGTCTCTTCAGTAAAATGTTGATGAAATTTGTTCTCTGGAAAAGTCAATGCTTTTTAGAGTTCACAGTTTTTTTCCCAGATGTTCCCCTCAAAAGCTTTGTGGAAACAAATGAAGCCATCTTAGTAAATAAAGAGGACACTATTGTTCAAAATCAGACTCTATCATGCCTTCCCTCGGACATTATTGAGATGCTACAAGAACATTTAAATGTCATAAATCAATTTGCAAGTTGATTCCTGCAAATCTCTGTTCTTCCCCAACCCTGAAAAGTCACTTCACTAGAAAAGATCCACCTCAACATCAAGATTACTAGACTTCTTTACTTCTGGTGAGTTATCCTGAAGGATGAATGTGGATCTGTGAAGCAGCTTATGCCTCCAGCCATCAGTGTATATCTTGGCATTTTAGTCAGGACTTCAGTTTACAGCCATAGTGAGGGAAGAATAGGAGTTGCTCGAGCTGGGTTGCCAAATGACAAACATTTCTCTCACAGAAGCACAGAGGGTTTTCCCTAAAGCAACTTTCCTTGGCTGAAGCAACAGCTTATACTGCCACGGTTTATTTGTATAACGTCATTTACTCTTCTCAAAGGATGCACTGACACATCAGAAAATCAGCTGCTAAATTTTTTTCCTGGTCCTCTCTGGGCAACTAGTCACACAGGATCTGGGTCTTTTAGTTCCTGGGCTGATTTACAGCTGTAGACCCCTGCTCCTTCAAGGGATCTTGAGACACCTTTAGAAGGGTCTGTGATCGATTTTTCATTAACTGGGCTTTCACAATAATGACTTTTCTCTTGACCTCGTAATTTGGTACAGCCTGTAAACAGCTTCTCCAAACATCATTTCCAGCTGGGTATTTGTGGTTTAAGACATTTCAGCAAGCACACTGCCACAGTTCTTTATTCATAAGAGTTTTATTAATATGAAGACTTTCTGAAACCAAAATTCTAGTTTTAATTGCTTGAAGAGAAACTTCATGCACTAATTAAAGGCATCTTTACCACCAGATGTGCCATCTCTGTTACAACAGAGATATTTAACTATAATAAAGGAAAACAATAGACCCCCTAAATATCCCATCCTATGATGTTTTCAGATACCTACCTTTAGGACAGCAGCCACAACAATGTCAAACAAGCTAAAAAGATCACTTCCCACATATGGTGTCAGTGTCCTGAGGCCTTCCCCCACCCTGACTTATGCTCAAGTTTCTCCAGGCAATTATATATGGCTTTAAACAAGGGGCTGGAAGATGAAAGCAAGCAATCACTATTTCTAAGGAAGAAAAAATGTATATCAACATCTGTATCTGAGCAACATAAGCAGCAGAGCTCCACAAAGCAGCCATTAAGCCAAAGGGCACTGTTAGCTGCTGTTTCCAAGTCAATGATCACATTTTCTCTGTTGTCCCAATTTTAAGTTTTCTAAAGAAAAGTCAGGTGTTAATCAAAAGGTGTTCTCCTGCCCCTCATTACCACCTGTTAATGAGATGCATATTCACATGTCCCAATATTATATTTACGCTGCCAATTTCGTCAGGACTCTGTTTTTCCATGACATAATTTGAATATGTACCAGATGAACAGTAAAACAGCACTAAATATTTTCTTCTATTTTTTTTAATTAGATTCAAAATAGTCTGTTGTGCCAATTAATAAAGTAGACTAGAAAGAATGAAAATAGTATCTTTCTACACACCACTCATATGACATATATACAGACTGTTGCAGATCTTTTCTTCTGTGCCTGGATATACCTTGGATGGGATGCTGTTTTCTAAGAGTAATTTTTTTTCAGACCTTCTCAGACTGAATTGAATACAAAGGCCCAAGGCACTCAAATTATCCAAGTAGTTCATGTCTTTGGAAGAAACACAGTATGGAATTAAGATACAGTTTACTCAGGAAGAGAATACTGGCTGTGTTTCCCAGGAAAGTCTGCTTCAGAACATTTTATTTCAAATGCCAAGGTTTGTTCTGTGTGCAGTATGGCAGCTGATCTGCAGGAGGGGATGGAAAGCAGGGATGGTCCAACATGGTGAATTTTTTTGCTTGACAACTGTTTGGTTTTGGGAGGGGTGTAAAGAGTGTCAGATCAGTTCTTTAGCAGATCAGTGCTTAAGAAAAAGAAATTACCTAACATTTCTGAGCATCCCCATTCAGATTCCGCTATCAGAGACATTAATTCCTGAATTTTATTGATGTTTTAGGTGTGCAGACAGATGACTGAATGTTTTCTGAAGTGCACCCCCTGTGTACCAGAAAGCCCAGATTTTCATTACACTTTTCTGAGTGGCCCTAGAAATTGTTACATTGTTTCCTCAATCCTCTCCATACATTTCTGTTTTGAAAACTCAACATGAATGTGAAATCACCAGAATTATGTTCAGTGGGAAGGTAAATAAGATCCTATATACCACAAACCAAAATGTTGACAACAAAAGCCAAAATTTAAAAAAATCCCAATATTTGTTAAACCATATATTTTCCTAAATATAAAAATGCTTTCACATTAATATCCAGAAAAAATTCTTTATGATATATTTTAAAGCTATAAAAGTTTACTGCATCTTTTTGTTAGAAATCAAAACTGAAGGTACATCCTATACTTATTATTTACATCCTGAGAGGAATAAAGCTCACACAGATTTGAAAATAGTTTGATAAAGATAAGGAAAATAAATATTAGCTTTTTTTAACTGACTTTTTAGCAAATCAAATTGCATGACTTGTATATGGGATATGACTGGATATAATTGCTCCAGGCGTCAGTATTATTGTCATTTGAGAAAGCAAACAATAGAAACCTATTTTCAGTCAGTTGTGAGCCTGCAGTGGTTTCAATGATGTAACCCTACCTTCGATATTCATGAGTGAAGATAAGTACAGAACATTCCTAATCCTTCAGTGAAAAATACAATATCGCAGTCTCCCTCCCTGTTTCTGTTCATCCCTGCACAAACACAGACAGCTACTCCACAACTAAAAGAAGTACAGTCAATTGTCTTGTTATGCTCCTTTTGCATTACAGATGCATTAGAGCTCTGCTTAGGTTTCATAATTGAGTTATAGCAATCATCCACATATTAGATTCTAGGCTGAGCTTTGGCAAGACTAAATAATAGATTGAAAAATGCAATTATTGCTTACCTACAGAATTCCTTTGCTTGGGAGGTAAAGCATATCTATCAGAAAAGTTGTTGGTTTTTTTTCCTCAGGCCTATTCAATAAATAAACGTTACACCAGGACTCTTACACAGAGTATCTTTGAAATGGGTTTTGTATTGATTTTTATAACTACCCTGTTAGATGACGTTATCCCTTAGTGTGTCATGTTTAGATGGGCCCGCCCGGAGCAGGTCACTGAGGTGATAACTGTCATTTGGAGGGACAGAAAAGCAATCATAGCTTTTTCATTACTTACTGTTTTCCCCTGCAAGTGTAGGATCATTTGACATATTATGGTTTCTGTGATTTAAGCTGCATTCTGAAATTAAGTGCTAGAATATCAAGCTGTGGGTTTAGAAAAATAAACTTCATGTCAAAGGAACCACATGCCCTGTAGGTCATAACAAAGATCCAGGAGAAGTGACAGCCCTCAGCATTTAGGAAAAACCAAAACAAATCCCAAATGCACACCCTCCAAAAAATCACCCAGAAAATAAATATGTTTTTATAAGAGGCAAAAGGATCCAAAACTGTTAAAGTAATTGCAGACTGCACTTCCCATGTAAATCAACAATTGAAAAAAAAAAAAATACAGCCTGAATCTCTTCATTTTCCATGCTGAAATAAAAACACTGTAAAAATATCACCAATTTGTTAATGTATTTACTATGCCAACAAAAGAAAAAAAACCACCAGAGAGGTTTTTCACCAGCCTTCAAAACACTGCCACACTTCTCTCAAAAGTGACCACGTTTCTAAGGCAATTTTTATATCCATCCAAATTCATTATAAACTAAATCTGTATTAATTCAAAATGGTCAACAGAAAATACTAAACTGTTTTGATAAAGAACAAGGAAACTTTTTATATTTTAGCTGAGCTTTTGCAATTTTTTAGAATTAATCAAATACCAAGTTAAAACCAGGTTATTTAACTAATAGACTAGTCTTCTGTCTCAGATAGATTTTTATATATAAACTGGGTTTTGGTGTATTTTAAAAACAAGGAATAATATCAAAGTGACCCTTCCTCTGTTAATCTTGAACACTTACTGTGTAAGAACTATTCATGTGTTTAAGGGATAAGCTCTTAAACTGTCACTTTTGGGGTTTTTTTCATTTGTTCATAAAGATGGAACTTCTTTATGATCAAAATCATATTTCATTCACAAGTTAGTTCATGCTTCCCTTACATGAAACTTATCTTTATATCTCTCTGTCTGTCATTCTCTGGAAGCTCCTACAGTAGTATAAAATATCAGTGTAGCACTGCTCCTCTATTATATGGTCATTGGATAGAACACAAAAACTCATCTGGAAGCAAGGACTGCAAACAGTATTTTGGAATGCTGGAGAGCCATAAAGATGATCACAAGGCTGGAGCACCTCTCTTGTGATGACAGGCTAAGAGAGTTGGGGTTGTTCAGCCTGGGGAAGAGAAGGCCACAGGCCACCACACACTGTGCAGAGGTTTTAGCGGTGACGTTTTGTGATTTACTGTATTTCCAAGGAGCAAGTCTAATCTATTTCCTCAGAAGAAAGTTTAACATTCTTTTCTATGATTCCAGACTAGATAGGCTTCACAGAGTCTGGAAAAAGACATGCTCAAGCATGTCTGCCTATGCTAGTTCTCAGCAGTTCCTTTCTTAGAAGTCAATTTGGATTTTATGCTGAAAGGCTTAAACCAAGATTAGCAAAATCAGCCACCACACTTTCAACAAATAAAATAGCCTCCTTGAGGTTTTTGTTTGGTTGGATTTTTTTTTAAATAGGTAACCATTAAATTAATATTTACTGAAGTGATTATGGACATTGTCTTTCCAAATAATAAATACATATATTCATATATAAAGTATATATGTTGAACTTCACTGACCTTAAAATAGAGTTGCACAATAGAGTTGCAGTGTTGAAACTTAAACTAAAGCCTTTAACAGACGCTGGTTTACATTTTGCATAGGATTCTTTTAAGTAATACTTCTTTTAGGTTGCTATCTCAGATCCTCAAGAAAAAACTGGCCATAAATGAAATCAATTATTTTTAGAATATGCTCAGAAATTCTGTATTTTCTTGGCCATAAAAATAAAAGACAATCATGTTACATCTCTTTTTGTCAGATATTTGAACTATGGTTGGATATTAGCACTATTTAAAAAAACTACAATATAAAAAATCGAAATAAAAGATGTTGTGTGAATTGAAAAATAACCATTTGGTATGTGTAAAAACCAAACACATTAAAAAAGAAATTGGCAGGATTATTTCTAGTGATTAAGTCTGGTCAATGTATTCAATAATTCTATCATTCATAAAAAAAAGCTGATCATATTTATTGATGACACAGGGATTGGCTGATTAAAAATAATGGTGAGAATAGACTGTTTATTCAGAGACATCCAGATCACATGGCACCATGGGTGTATTCAAATAAGATGCATTTTAATATACATTTAATACATTCAGTATTCAGCCAGAGGCATGTTTTGAGAGAACTCAAAACCAGGTTTCTGATGGAGTGCTAGTCACAGTCTTATTAATTATGAAGTACTATTTTTTCCTATTCAGAGGACAATCTTAAATTTTACTATTTAGGATTTAAAAGAACCTTTGCATTTTTCTTTTTTTCATATTTGCAGTAAATTATATCACTGGAAGATATTCAAAGCCAGTTGTTTTCATTTGGTGTTTTTTCATTGGTTTTCGTATGCAAAGTCTCCTGGTTTCTGGATGTCATAAAATTCAAATTGCAGACACACATTTTTCCCTTGGAAACAAATTAAATCATCATAACATTGATCACTGCAGTCATTCCCTGAGATTCTAGAGCAGTTTAAGAATCTAAGCTTTCCAAATTATCCAAATAAGTCTCACTAGAAATACCCACGGTTAATTATAAGGAGTTAATAAAAGCTGTACGATGTTCTTTTCAAACATTAATAGGCTTCCTCCAAAGTGGAACTAAGAGAGTATTGTGAAGCAAACTTTATTGTCCCTACAGAAAGATATAACTGTGGGTTAACTGTCAAGGAAATATGACAATATTATCCTTTTTTCACTGACATTATATTTTGAAAACACAGAATATTAAATCAGGATACTATCAGTTATTCTTCCTTCCTTAAATTCAAGCCACAAAAGGTAGTGAAAATTGAGTGAAATTGACATTTTTAACTTCTCAAATCTCTTTCATAATAAAAAATTAGTAGTTGAGTTTTTATTTTATTATTTTATTAAGAATACTTTCTTTTCTCCCTTACTGGGTCACAGACTTGTCAAATGATTTTACATTGTATCATCTTAAATATGCATTATTGCCTATCATGTCAACTTTCAGAGATATAATCCCAAAAATGTATTCAGGTTGTTTAAAATCCATGCATATAATTCTGATAGAGAAACACTACAAGAATCTATTGTAAAAAAAATCCATTCAACCACAATATATTTATAACTTGTCACAGACTATTAATATGCATCATCCCAACAAAGACTCTCTTTGTTCCAAACTGAAAGTGGAAGAACTGAGTGAAGCTGGGAGGATTCTTGATCCACAGGCTTCTGTTATTCATTCTTAAGCCAGCATGGCTTCTTTTTCATGGATATACTTATTTACTTTGTCTTCTTTCAGGAATGTAAAAGGAGTTTAAAGTAGCTTTAGCTGGGCTGCAAGATTGGGTTAATAAGATTAAAGCAAATCTTTTCAATTCTTCAGTCATCTTGCCTTGGGTTTGACTATGTGGTCTGAGGAAGGCTTTGAGCTTCAGCTGAAACAACTTTCACATTTCTCAGGATGCAAACTTCTTAATTAACCCCAATCTTCATTGACAGAAGCAAACTTCTAGAGAGTCATTTTATAATTTGCCATAAAATTGTTGCAGCTACTTGGCAGATCTGTTCTGTCTTCATGGCACAACTGACCAGATGACCCCTGTAAGTCCAGCTGTTTTCAAGGCAGAGGCCAGAGAGTGAGGAAGCATCAGCATGATGTTCTAACTAATAGGTGTTCCATATGCTGAGGTGGCACCACATTTCTGGCAGCTTGGATCCAAGGTTAGGTCACTCATTTCTTCCTGACATCCACACAGTGTCTGGTTTACTACCTAATTTACCCTATTTTTGAGCTTATCACATTCTTTTCCCATTCCCTGTCAGAAAACACTCTAATTTTTGAACAAAAATAACATAAACCAATATATTTGAAGAAAATTCAAATATTTCTTGGAAATTAAGTAGCTTTACATTATGTTTACCCAATATTGTCTAGCAGAAAAATATACCAAAAATCTGAGAAAAGAAAGAATATCATTATTTTCCTAAAATTTTCTCTCACTGCATTACAGTGATATAACATTTCTATGAGATCTTCTATTAAAACAGCATTTATTTTACTCTTTCTAACCTAAACAATAATTTTCACAGATGAATTTGGTTGAATACATTTTTTTTTTCATTTTTGTTACATTTTAGAGAAAGGGAAAAAAAGTATTTTCTAGAAGTAAACAAGATTCAGTGCACTTGATAAAATAGAATTAAATAAAACAGCTGGAAATTCAAGAGCAGTGATTCCAAACATCAGTTTACACATCTATATTCAGCTTATTTTAATTTTGTCAGTATTTGTGGTCCTTAATACCAATTTCTAAAGAGTGTATCTGGGAAACTCCAGATCATCATATATGGCACTAAACCTGAGTAAACCTTTAGAAACTGTCAAAAAAGTATAGAAACAATGGATTCAAGGAAACACTTTATTCAGTGGAAAAGAAATAACCTGGTACTCCCAGAGAAGCACCGTGCTTACAGTTTATTAATGATCTCTATAGGACTTAAGGTGAGGGTGACCTGGTAGAAATATCGTATTTTGATATTTGCAAAGTTATCTGCCACATCTCTTATGGTAGGCTCTAAACGAAATTAAAATTTTAAGGTGTGGCACAAATACCTTTTTGAATATTAATGAGCAAAAAGAAGGATAAATTGTGATTCTGGAGAGGTAGGTCAATAATGGTAGGATCCTACATCAGCATCTGCAGTGTTCAAAATAAGCTGTCATTACTAAGTTGGTCAAGGTTCTCAAGTTGGAATGCCTACATATGTGGAAAGGCCTAAAACAAATGTTAACCATTATTTAGGGGGAAATAAAGAGTTAGAGTCTTTCATCTGATCCACCATGGCAGCACTAATGTTTTTATTCAGGAGCTCCTGGCATTACAGAGGCGAAACAATGTCAATTAGCAACAGGGAAAAGCAGATGTTCTTAAACTAAATTGCTGTATTTGGAATGCATTCAGGACTGCAGCAGAAGTTCCCACAGAGATCCTGCAGACTGGCCAACTGCAGTCCTTCCCAGCACAGCTCTATGTCCATCCTGGGGGGAGTAAGGTGGGAGGGAAGGTTATTGCAGATCTTCTTGAAGTACCCATCCAAGCTCACTGTAGGAGCATCTATTTTAAAATCAAACCAACCATAAAATCCTGGCATTACTAGTTGGTTTTTTGTTTTCTTTCTTTTAAGTTGCTGACAGCAAACCCTCAAGCTTTTTGAGATCAAGGCTGTCTGAAAATTTATACGTGTGAAACAGACAAATGTCAGTGTCCACCTCTTTTACTTTACTAGGTTTGGTTATGTCCTTTCTTTATGCTCCTTGTAATGATAAAAATGCTTTGACCCTACAGAAAGAGCCTCTACAAGAATCAGAATTGATACAGATCTCTTTATCAGTTGACAGGAAATAAAAGGAGACAGAAGGACTCTAATGACTTTAAAAAAACTTTTTAATATACTTTGAATCTCCAGGGCTAGTACTCTGAAATCATAAGGTTTCACCCACTGCAAGGCATCATCAGAGATCAAAAGCAGAGTCTTTGGAGTGTTTTGTACTTTTGGATTTCTCTTGAGTGCTATTTAGGTCTGAATTTCTTTGATTTAAGGATAGCTAGGTTATCACTATTATGTTTTATTACCATTAAATGGCACGTCCACTTTCAGCTGTAGTTGAAGTTTTTCTTGTGTGTTAATATAGGGTCTGGTTATAGGACTTTAGCTAAGAACACTGCTTGTAATTCACAGAGCACTTTGAGATTTGCAAATAGGGTCTCATAATTCAGTTTAAAGAATATTAATGGAAGGCAATGGAATTAAATTATTACCAATATATGTTCACTCAATTTCATTTCAGCTGGCTTTTCATCATGAGGACTTTTCTTGACAAATAAATATGAAGCTCTCCAAAAGAGAGAGATTTCTTTGGTTGTTGTGAGTGAATGAGAGTATTAAAAGGGAATTAGTTACCTGGATAAAAACTTCACCTGGTAACTGAGTACTACCACAGGCAAAAGCACTCAGTCCTCACAAGGATTGTGCAAAACAGAGACTCTAATCATCTGCATCTTGCATTTAGGCATAATCAACTGAAAAGGGAAGTGAGGCATATTTTGTTGAGGCTATAAAAACCACACTATTTTGTGAAGATTACAAAGATTACAATTTTGTTTCAGAGCTGAACACAATGGCTACTGAAGCTTTTTATGTTCACCCAGTTTTGCAACAGTCTCCACAAATCCACACCACAAATTATGAATCACAAAATCATCACAAAGAAAAACAGCTGTGCCTAGAGACATTGCCACCTCACGGCCAGATCCAAAGAGAACTAAAGCTGAAGAAGTGGATTATAAGTAAATTTAGCAGCTTACTTCCAAAATGGCAATCCTGAAACATGTGACTTTTCAGGAATATCTTCTTCACAGAAGAGAAAAATTTCCTGTTTTTTACTCTGTTGGCTCCATTATTCTATTAGTGAAAACAATACTATGCTTCGGTTTTCAGAACACAGTGCTAAATATAAAACATACAATTTGGAATGTTTTGTTCAGGAATAACTCTGAAATCTATTAAGGTAAAGTAGCTCTCGTAAATTAATATATTTTAGATGTCAGATACAGTTTGTGAATATTTTACAGGCCAAAATGGGGAAAAACTTATAACAGTTATTATTCACTGGGAATAATCCAACTCTTACAATAATTAATATTAGGCTATAATCGTTTAAGGTAAGCTGTTGCCCTGTCAATAATAAATTTGTACTGATTACATATAATATCTTATTAATGAAAATCTCTGGTGTAGACTCTATTGAGACTGACTTTCCCTAAATTCACAAAAATATGGGCTACTGTGTTGCTGTACAGCTTGTAGCTATTAACCTGCCTGTGTTTATTCCTAACTTTAGCAAATATTTTCATTTCTTATCCACTTTCATGCATGACACATTAGTTATATATTCATTTTGTCTTAATCAGTGCATGCACCTTATTTCAGTGTTCCTGTATTTCAGTTTCTTTCCATCATGTATTTGTCTTGAAATCACTGGGATTTTTTTCTTTGCCTTAAATGTTTTCACAGAAATGACACAAATTGACCAAAAGAATTTCATCATTGCATCTAGGTAAGGGGTTGCAGAGTCTTTCTACGGTCTCCCAAAGGTGAGTCACCATCACAGAAGGCCAGGTATGCTGGACATGACATTCAGTAGTGTCTCTAGGAGAGAGAATCAGGAAACAGTTACCAATCTCTGTGTTCAGAATCACTGATCTTGTTCTCCAGATGTCTGCTCGCTTGTTTTCAGATTATATTTAACTCATTTAAAAGTCTTTCTTTTTTCCCAAACAAATTATTCTCCCAAAACATTCAGCATACCATAAATGCCAAGACATTTATGCAAGTGTGAACAGTGTGAAGTATCACCGAGTTCAGTAAAACAGAGCACAAAGGAGAGGCCAGCAAAGTTTCTTATAGCATGCACTTCCTTAGCTGTTGTGGTGATGTGACAGTGAGCATGTGTCACAGTGGAGGAGCCAGGGCTCCCCTTAGTCCTGCCAGGGGTGGAGAAGGACCTGAGGACTTTATCAACTCAATGGGTCAACAATTGGTCCTATGAGTCAGCCATGGGTCCATGGTTGTAGAAGAGAAAAAAAAAAGGTTATGGGGGAGAAATTACCAAATTGAGCAAATGCCTGAGGGAAGGATCCAAAAAAGACAGAGTCAGGCTCTTTTCCATGGTTCCTAGTACAAGACCAGAAGCAATGGACTCACAACAAAACACAGGAAGTGCCATCTGATAACGAGGAAGAACTTTCTTTCCGTGAGGACAACCAAGCACTGACATTGTATTTCATCATTACATTTTCCAATATGAGTGGTCTGTAATTTGAGGGCAAAGATGTATTTACAAAGCATCTTTTGGATAAGAGACATTTTCCTTGTGTGTTTTTTCACAGTAATGAAGTAATGGTTAAGAATGCTCAGAAGAGTTCACTGAGTCATTTACTTCACCCGCTTCGAAATACATAAAAAAGTTTCTAGGACATTATCTAAAAATGGGGCCAGCACAACAGCTTCCCATATCTGTTATTCAGTTCGACTAGAAAGACTAAAAAGCTGCTGTCAAGCTCCATTTTATTTGATGTAGGATGCCAGTTTCAAGAAATATGTTGATTTTTACAACTAAATTAGATTACAAACATATTTAAAGAAAAATTAGGTCTCTACTGATGTTTCTAATGCTTTTCTATTTCAGAATCAGCAGTGACTCACATTGTTATCTGTAACAGAGTTTATGAACTGTAAGACACAAATAAGTTAATTATAGCTCTCTTGCCTCAATAATATGAATTAATCAGGTGTTGAATGGATTGTGGAAATGAATTTTTCTGCTGAAATCACAGTACAAAAAAGAGTGAAAAATCTACTTTTGAAGCCAAAAAGAAATCAAAATTTTAATAAAATTTACACTGTAGCTTTATAGAATTGTTGGGGTTGGAAGGGACTTAAAGACCACCTGATTCTAATCCCCCTGCTATGGGTAGGGACACCTTCCACTACAGCAGGTTGCTTGGCCTTGTTGAACTTTATGAGGTTTGAGCCCACCTTTCAACCCTGTTAAGATCTCTATGGGTGGCATCCCTCCCTTCCAGTGTGCCCACTGTGCCACGCAATGGTACCATTGACAAAACTGCTGAGGGTACACTCAAGACCACTGTCCACATCACTGACAAAGATGTTAAACCATACTGCTCCCAATACTGACCCCTAGGAAAGCCACTTGTCACAGGTCTTCACTTGGGCATGAGCCCTTGCCTCGCAAAACTGCAAGTGTCACCATGCAGCCAATTCTTTATTCTCCAAGTGGTTCATCCATCAAATCCACGTCTTGAGTGTAGATGAACGGTTGTGTGGGACACTGTCAAATGCTTTGCTCAGGTCCAGGCAGATGACATCAGTCAGTCGTCCCTTAACCACCAACATCACAAACCCATAACAGAAGGCCACCAGATTTGCCTGAGTGTATTTTCCCAAGCAAACACCTCTGTCATTCCCTGTGAACTCTACCATGATTCTCCCTTGGAAAGAAGACAAAAGGATGTAAATGAGAAAAGACCCCCCTCAGTAATGTCTCCACTTTGGTCAGTTCAAAGGTCACAAGGTGTGCATGAAGTGATTATCAGGCTCAAAGTATCAAGGCAGGCACAAGAGACACAACCCTTAACAATTTGAGTTGGTGACCAAATGGGAAAAAGGGAGAACTCACCTGCAACAGCAGTAACCGTCCCACCTTATGAGGTGGTTTGACATAAACTGAAATCCCAAGGATGCATCCCAGCATCTTTGTTTCCAGGGATATGCTTTCAGCAGGCTGTCTTTGCTCAGAAATCATGTTGCAGGAATACAGCAGACTGTATTCTGGATGGTGTTCATTATTATTACTTTTTATATACTTGTTTTATTTGTATCAGACACTATGGCTTCCATTACATTTTAGCTCAAGATTATTTCTAAAATATTTGCTTTCTCTAAAAAGTATCACATATAAACAAGCAATCTGATATGAGATGTACAGCTTTAAACCAGCTGAGAATCTGACCCAGAAAGAGTGTCCAAAACTAAGTGCCTCATCTGATGCACCATTTTCCTCAGCTGTCCATAATACTTTATTTTCTACACTGCTTTGTCATGATATATAGGCACAGGCGCAGATGCACACAAACAACTGTGTGGATGAATTTCTGATGTGATATCACATGCCTTAACTTTTGGTCCCAAGCTCTGCTAGACCCAGTTGATTCTGAAATAAGTGCTTTCAGGAAGCGTATTGGAATAACTTGAAGAACATTTTTTCTGTTTCTACTAATAAAGGAAAGGATTCAAGCCACATCTGTAATGTTGAATTTCAGGACAAGGTGTGCTTGTTCTACCAAGGATATGCCAATAATTCAAGACAATCAGCAGGGTACATTACAGAGGAAAGTCTGAACCAACAAGCTGTACAAACAAAATAGCAATCAGAAGATTTAATGCATTTCTGATGTACATTTAAGGCATTGACACTGGGCCACAGATGTACATGTGTTGTGTTTTATCTTGTTGAGATATGGCTTGTGAGAACCTATTATAGCACATCATCACCCACAAGTACTAGGCCCAGCAAAGGAAAAATTCCATCACACATTACTCCTGCAGATATATTAGAGAAACAAATTGTACTTGGAATTGAAAAGTCACAGGCTTATTCTGTCTTAATAAATTCCTGCCAAAAGGCTAAGTGTAAAACTAGAAATACTTCCCAAATGTTGTTACTGTATTATCATCTCTGACATCTCAAGGGCTGCTAGGGGGATCATCTAGATATCATTTCAGACTTCCCTCAATAAATCTGGGGGTTTTTACCTTTTTTAAAATCTGTTTGGTTTTATGTAGCCATTCTGAGTTTGCTGTACTTGAAATTTAACATCTCCTTTATCAAAAGGCAAATGCTGTTTTATAACAAAAGCTCTGACAGATTGGTGAAGTGATGATACCATACACTTTTCAAAATCATAGATACACCTTCAAATCTTTAACTTTGCGAAAGTCATAGCCCAAAATTCTGTGATGCAGCAAAAGAATCCTAATAAATCTCATTATTTTCCTACACTGCCATCTTCATTCTAGATTATACATCATATTTTGAACATTTTTTACTCTGTTATCAATGCTTGCAAGATTCTTGATTGTTTCCTATACATACCTTGTAGCTCATCTAAATGTCGCAGTAGCATACAGAAATCATGTAAAGTTCTCTACTATATTTCTGGTTTTTTCCCTTATGTTTTCAATACTTTACCTTTTTTACCAAATACATGAGGGGTTTATAACATACGGGTATGAGGGGGACAACATGCACTAGGAAAAAATGCACTAGGAAAGAGCACTTCTTTGGAAACTATTCCAAAAAAACACAGTTTTTCACATCAGCCAGGAAAACCATTTTGTCCCATTATATTTCTGCTACAACTAAATATAATAAAATAAAATAAAATAAAATAAAATAAAAACCAAACAAACAAACAAACAAAAAGAGCCCAGAGAAATGCACAAAGTGTGCCTATGTCATCAATTTAATGACTCACTTGCATTCTGAGTTCCTGCTTCTTTGACAAGCAACACTTCAGGAGTGCTGGATTTTTCCTGGGATTGAGCAATATGGTCCTTACCCAGGCAGCACCCAGGCCTGGCTGAAAACTTAGGTAGGCAGGTACAGGGATGAGACCTCTTGCTTTGTTGCCCATTGCAGTCTTCCAACACCTTACATGCAAAGCCACATTCATCCCACTCTCATCTGCACATGTTGCACACCCTCAGCTTCATTTCACTGAAGATAAAATAGGGAGTGATGGAAAGCAGGCCTGTAACTATCTCTGTTCCAATATGAAGTTATATGAATTCTGAAAGAAACTTAAGCAGATTTTGTAACTGAGCCCTGATAAGAAATAAAACCCCTCTAGATTAAGAAAAAACAACTTGACAGGTGCTTTTATATACGCCATGCAAGGGTGGCCTTCTAGTGAGAAGACTGGGACAGGCTGGCTGTGCCTGTCTGGAGGAACCCACCAGGGCATCCCATGATGAGGGTTATGAACAGCAACTGTTCAGACCTGGGTCTCTTCAATCTAGAAACCTAAGGAAAGCCATTCCAGGTCAGGTTCAGTATCACACTGAGTCATGTGCCCCTGCAATCATCAGTACAGCATGATGCCATTGAAAAATAAACTGAAATTGTAAGAAAAAAGCATTAATTAAATTTAATGTTTAGTATGGAACAGGAAATTATATATCCCTTGTGAGTAAAGTTTTCCCTTATGAAACACAGTTGTGGTCTCTGTCTATCAGCGTGCTTACTTTTTATGTTTAATACTTTATTGCTCAAATAATTAAAGGTTCTTAGTGTCAAAATAATAAATCATTTGTGTAAAAAAATTGCTGCCTTGTGGTCCAAGAAGTCCTACCATATTATTCATACAGCAGGAGAAAAATGTGAATAATAATGTCCACCTTGCTTTTCCTCAGTCATGTATCTTTTATGATTCTGTGCTTCCTTCCTGAAATGTTCCAGCACTTTTTTATATGAAAACATGGACATCTCTAGATTTGCTATGAGATTCCTTCACAGATGAGGCTATATGACATAACTTTGTCCTCAGTCCTCCACCTTCATCCTTATCCATGTTCCCATGTGTTCTTTTGGAGGTGAGGAATTAGGCTACTGTGAGTACTTTGTGTAACAAGAATGTTTTAGCAAGTATCTTGCTTTTTGGGATGATGCCTTTCTTTACTTTCACATAAGTGAAATTTTTCTTATTGCAAAAGTTGATACAGCTACTGCTGAGCTTTGTGTGAGCTCATGCTTAGTGTTTCAAGAGATCTCCAAACCTCCTCTAGCACATGTGCTTAACGTGCTAGTACGTAGTGATCAGGCATTTCTGACTTTGTTTCAGCATTTTGTGAAACCACAACAGCAGTTTGCTCTTGGTTGTGCATGGGCTACTCCACACTTGTTGAATTCCATCACGGCTGAAATGAAAAACTGCTGCTTCATTATTTCAGGACCTGTGTTTAGCTGGCCTACCTGTTGACTGCTGATGTAAAGGTGCTGTGTGGAGGAGATATGAAAATGTGCAGCAAAGAGTGGTGATCTTGTTTCTCTGGCATCTGAATAAGACAAAGAAGACAACTCTGTTTCTCAGTTGCGCATCAGTGCCTCGTAGTTTAAAACTCGTTAATGTTAACAGGTCCTGGTAAATGAATGAAAAGAAAATTGATCATTAAATGGTGTGATTAAATGTATGAACAAGACATCCAGATATCAGGATCTTTCTATGTACTGAATGTAGCAGCCTTATAGGCAACAAGCTTACAATGTACACCTGCAGATCCCACTAAATTGTTTAGATTGCACACTTTACTGTAGGTCAAGGCTGTTAATCACCAGAACGCCCCAGGGCAGCCACATACAGCCTTATTTATGGGCAAATCAAGAAACTGAAATACTGAACCGTGCCTGATTAGCTGCACTAATATGCTACTTGTGGCTAATTTCTGAGCTGCTTAATTCGCAGGTGTTTGCCCCAGCCAATAAATCATGCTTTCTACCTCCTCTTTGCACTCATGACCTGCCATGCATATGTGGAGCCTGTTTAAGTGACAAGCAGGAAATAATTGATGGTGCATTAAATCACTCTGGTGTTTAGTGAACTGGCTCTCCTTTGAAACAGGCCTTGCTATGTTCCCACTCCCAGGCTCATTTCAGATGTTATTGTAACCTAAGTCTTCTGCGCCACTGCTCGCAACCTTTCAAAGGTACAATGTGTACATTTCCTCATTTTTATTTGTTTGACTTGTAGAGCACATGATTTGCATAAGCCATCGCTATTAAATTTTCCACAACAGTTAATCACCAATGTGATGAAACAGAACAAAATTCCCTGGACTGAGAAGCTGGAAAGGAACGTATCAGGAGCCTTAGCAGCTCCAGCCCTGCACTGCACAAGAAGCTGTCAGCTATCAGGAATTCTCAGTCCTGTTTTGTATTGACCATCAACAAGCTTCTCACTCTGATTTCCTTCCTTCAGATGAGACAAAGGGATCTGAAAGCTGAACTCGCAGAATCAATTAACTCCCACCTCATCCCACCTCACAGTGTGGCAGAGTAATGTTCTTTCCTGTATCTCGACCCAAAAGCACTGAGAAACTGCAAAATTTCCAAGGTTTGATTGAAAATGCTGTTGAGGGTGTACTGGATGGCCCAAAAGTGGGAATCTCCCGTATTAACATAGGATTGAGTGAAGCAATTTTTGTTTTGGGAGAATCTCTGGTATTCAGATTTCATTGTGCCTGAGGTCATAGCTCATCAGGGAATTCTGGATGAATCACAAAAATCTTTTCTGCATGGCTTATGGAGAATGCCCTTTGGAGCAAAGGATAAGAGGCAAGACCTAACCACTTCTTTCTGCATTAAGGAACATTTTGCCATTGTCCATTATAAAGTTCTGTATCCACTATTCTGACGTCTAAATAGAATAATCTCAGAGGAAAGGATTTCAGCAAATAAGTAAAGATTCTGGGGTTTGAACATTTTTACTGGCTGTTTATGACTTATGCTGAGTCCAAACAAAATTCAAAGCAAATGGGTAATGAGGTAGTCTGCCTATTAATGTATTGCACAGTTTAGTGACAACCTGCAAACCACAATGTTGTTAGAACTTTTGTGGTGATAGTTAAATTGGGGATTTCTTGAGCTGTTTTTTTTTCCTAGGGGTACTTAAATAGGACAATATTAGCTTAGCAGAGTGTTACATTTTTTGATGTACATTTACCTGGGAGGACTTCTTCTGTAGTTAAGACCAGCAGAAAAAAAAAAAAATCACCTTTTCATAAAGAAGGCAGGTAACTAAAAACAAATTAAAATAAACAGAAATAAAAGAGGATAAAATGCCTACAAGTGATACAAAAATTTTTAAAGAGCATGTATAAGCCATTAAAATTAACAGTGAATCAATCCTACCACCAAAATAATATTTCTCATGTGTTTCATGGAAATTGTACAGCTGAACAGAAAAGGCAAAGAAAGCAACAGTAAATCTGAAAAGAGGGGAATTATCCTCCTATTCATAGCCAACTGAAAAAGTTTTAAAAAGCAAAATTTGAGATAAATTACAGAAAAACCCCACACACAATAAGGCACATAAAAACGGAAATATCTTTTTCAAGTATGGGGAAAAAAAGAAAAAATAATAATAACAAAATAAGAAGCTGTTTGGGTTTTTTTCCAGGCTTGATATGTAATCTATGAAGTGAACAGAAGGTCAAAGTTTATCCAGAGAACTTAAATGCCCTATAGTAGCCACCAGTGAAGTTGCAATACTGAGTAGCCTGACCTAGCACGGTCATTTCATGTTCTTATCTTCTGAGATTATAAAACCAAAGTTCTGCTAACAGGGTGTTCTTTCCTGCTCTTATATACTTTCCTTGAATGCCAAGAGAATGTTTGTTAACTTCTGGGGGAGCTGTAAAGCCATGGTTTGCTATAGACTTGAAAACGAGTTGGGTTATGATTTGGATTAGGAGTGGCTTTTAATAGATTTTTAAACTTCAAGGTCAGAAAGAGCACTTACTTGCTTAAAGTAATTTCCTAGCTCTCCAGTTATAGCATTTTTCCTAAGTAGTTTCTGAATTGGAAGGAATTATTCTTTACTATTATAAAGGACTTTGTTTAGATTCAGAGACATTATGAAGAAACATACATTTCAGTATAAGGGCATGACATTTTTATACGATTACTGATAATTTTGGTTTGTTTTGATGCCTGGTTTGCTAAGAATTCTACTAGAGATTAATATAATGCATATAATTAATATGATTTCAGTTTATCAGGCTGCAGTATTTTGACTAAAAATAGGTTTTTTCCTTTAAAATTACTTTTCATGGAAGTAAATGTTTGGTGTCAGGGTTTTTATTTTGGGTTTTTTTGTTTTTTTAGTTAAAATAGACCTTTTTTCTGCATTACCTAAACATTTCATAACTTTCTTATTAAATATTTTTATGTGTTTTCTCAGGGACTAGACAATTGTAATTAAAACTAATTATTAAATCAATTCAGTTCAATCATGGATTTGTTTTAAAAAGGTAATACTTTCTAGGACACATTCAGTAGATAATTCAGGTAAATAACACTTGAACAAACAAGTGCTATAAATTTCAGCTTGATGATAGGTCACATATAAATAATAATATGACTGAAATAAGGAGCCAAGGAGTGAACAAATTTGTACAGAGCTTCAGTTCTTAATTTATAACCTGTTGGAAGTGTTTCCAGGAATAAATTACTTTGTGCCAGCTGATATCCATGGGAAAACACCAGCTGAATTTGATGTGGATAGGGATAGAAGATACACACACACACATTATCAGTCTCTCTATTCTGACTTGATATTTTGGGTATCTTAGGGGGTTTTGTGCCAACCTAGAGAAATCATCAAGATGCCTAATGTCCATTGTCTCAGTTCTGGGCCTTTTTTAAAGTCCAGGACATTGAAAACATGATGCAAAAAACATGACTGGACACAAAAACTGTTTTCTGAAAACTACTCTTAACATTATTTTGTTGTCATTCCTGTAATTTTTGTAGCATTAAAAAAAAAAAAAATGGAAATTATCACAAGACTTCAATCAGGACAATGAAAGTATGTAATTTTTTTTTGTTTGCATTTTTCTTCTCTTTCCCCACTTACTTTCTTTTCGAATGTAGATAAACCTGTACCGCACTTATGCTAACTTCCTGAGTAGCGGACACACAACAAACTCTGATGCAGAGGATTATAATTGTGGATTTTCAGACTATTTTTTCACATCCCTGAAATAGTCTGAAAATCTAATCTGAAGGTTCTGCTCCATAAAAAAAAAAAAAAAAAGTTAAATGTACTTACAATTTTCTTTAAACTATCTTGATTTTTATGTTTTACGAACATATTTTTCCTAGTTCAAACTTCAGTGAATTAAATAAAGAGACCTCCCTGAACTTTAAAGGCTGAAAACAGTCACAGGGTGTTACAATAAATCCTACAAGTACAAGCTGAAAATAAAACAAGCTCCTAAGTCCTGGAGGGGTGTACTAAGATAAGAAATAACACTAGGCTCTGATCACTATTTGGGTGTACAGTAGTAGCATTCTGATAGAGTTTGCAGAAGCTTCTCTACTTTTCTCAAAGTGAGGAGGCAAGTAGAGAGTTAAGATTATTTGAGTTACCTTAATTGCTCCTCTCCATATTCGTGATGCTCTGAGTGTTTTAGAAACTGGAACTACCCCATGTCATTTTTGTGCTTTAAATTATTTCTGATTTTGGGGACTAACCCTGATAATACACTCTAAAGACTTCTGTGTTAGAAATAACCAAGAGATATTTGCAATTTAACCCTATATTAAGAAAAATACTTTTATTACTGACTTCGCTTTTTGTTTGCTTCATTGTTCCTGAATTACTTTCTCAGTTGAAAACCCACTCTGGATTTCTTCACACTGAAGAAATAATGCATGAAAATACAAAAAAGGAAAATGGAAAGGTGTAATGCAACTTAGTAATCCAATCTAAATGTCATATTGCTGAAATGTAAGGATGAAAGGGGGACATGCAATCATCAAAAACTTTTGTATTTAAGAATTAAAGGTATGCCAGACTTTTACTGCCAGAATACACCTTCAGGAGGCAGAAATGAAAGTTTATATTACAAAGGTCACTCAGGGAAGAAGAATGTCACAAAGTTAAGTACATCCAGGGAAGATCAGATAATAAGGAATATCTTTTTCAACACTAAAATGATAGATTGCAAGAATGGCAAAATAGAGAACATGGCAGATAGAAAGGAAAATAGAGAAAAGAAAAAAATAAAATGGAAGGATAATACAAGTGAAGCTGTAGAAATCATAAAAGAAATACTTGGAAACAAGAGTGAAACTTATTGAATAAACTAAAATTTATTCAGAACATTCAGATGGCAAGATTCAGAAAAATAACCAGCAGAGTGGCATCTCAGCTGATTGAAAGATGCTTGACGGATACATTTTTTAAAAATTGTCATGTGTTTTCATATAACACCATATGAATAATTTAACAGCAATGCCAAGATTTATGAAAAGAGTATTATCAGTGAAATTTTAATGCCTGAGACAAGAAATTTTGGGGGTTTAGGGTGACTACGGTTCTAATTTATAAAAACTTACAGCATTTAACATGGACTTTCAAAGCTGGGACAGGATCTTTCTATATTTCTATCATATTAAGCAAGATGAAAGCTTGATGAAGTTTGGGAATTCTGTGCTATTTATCATTTAATACAATCTTTGGCAAACAGAATATATATAATGCTGTCAATGCTATATTTACACAGAATAGCAGTCTTAATTATTTTTCATTTAATATTTTTGCTTGCTTCGATGAGCTGATCATAAAGTCATCCTTTATACTGAAAAAGAAATTTTATGATGTCATTAAAATGTTACAGATGCAATCATTATGTAAAATTTTTCATTTTGGCCTTGAAAAACTCATGAGGAAGTGCAGGGCAGGCAGAATTTATTTGGTTGCTTGCATGTTTGGCCTGAACATGAGGCAGACAGCGTGTTCTGGTTTCCTGCGGCATCTGCTGCACTTGAGTAAGAAACCCCCTGTGTTTACCATCTCACACTTTCATATAGCCCATCAAAAAGTTGTGGAACAAGCACAAAGTGGACAAGATTCCACCACTTTACCTGTGCAGCCCTCAACCTCAGGATTGCAGCTGTTCCATGCAGTTGTGGAAATCTCCTGAGGGGACAGGAGTGGGTGTGGTACAGAAAAACAGACAGCAGCTGTTTTAAATTCATTATGCCCTGACCATTTTACAGCTTCATCTGCCCTAGTGTCTCCTATAGGAAGAAGATAGTAGGTTGAATTTCCATTATTCCAGTAAGTGCATAGACATGAAGACCTGGTGCTCAGACATTAACCCAGAGATGCTGAAATCACTAATGGTGAGCATAATCATTCTCAAAAAACTCCACTGTCATAAGGAACAACATAATTTTTAGTAAAATGATTTAGACAATACAAGTATATTTTGTGACCAGAAGAGCACAGATTATGGATTCAGGCCTTGAGGGCAGATGCAGCTAAGGGCAACCTTTCTGGTAAAATCTGTTTAGCTATCTGTTCTTTGCAAATATATCAGAAGACAGTAGCATACTATTCTAATATTGTGATTTTCCCCCCCCCCTTTTTTTTCTACCAATTTTAAAATTTTGTTTAAAGATTCAAAAGAAAAAATCCCACTAAAGTTTAAATAATCTCTGGGTCAACAATTATTAATAAAAACTCTCATCTCCTCTTCCTCCACTGGTATGCTAAAGAAATACTTTCTTTACTACATGCCATTTCCTACCCACAACAATTTCCAGATCTTCTGCTATTTTATTTCCAGATGTTCCAGTATTTTATTTCCAGATGTTCCAGTATTTTATTTCCAGATCTTCAAGTATTTTATTTAAATTATATGCTACAAAATCTTTTACCCTGTCTAATGATAATTTCTTATTTATAGAAGGCACATCTTTGATGAACATGGCCCTCTCTTAGAAAATATTCTAATCACTAAATTTATGTCAGGATTATAAAACTTACATATACACTAGGTTATAAAGTGTAGCCAGGTTATGGAATACCTTCTGTCAAAAATACAAGCCAATAAAAACCACATCATGATGTGGACATGGTGACTCCAAAATACTTGAAGCTACTGGGGTCAACTCATTACCTCTTAGAATTATAACAATTGACAAAAATCACCCAGAACAGTCTTTTTAGTTAGAGCTCTCTCACGGTCAGATTGAAATTAGAGCAAGAAAAAACACAGAGAGGAAAAATATCCATGAATCCATGGCATTACTTCCAGGAATCTTCAGCTAGGAAATCTGTATTTAAAATTCAGCTCCTTCTGGTCTGGAACCCAAGCTCTGCTGTTTACTCTGCAAAAACAACTGTGTAGCAGTAGTGATTGTACATGAGAGAGAAATTGATTAAGGCCTTTGAGCTCTGAATAGCATGAAATCTCAGGCTGTTAATCTTGTTTGTCCACCTAAGAGATTTTTATGGATCAAAGTATTACCTGAAGATATGTCCTAAGCAAGTTCATTTAACCAAGAGAGACGAGTTGGGTCTTATTGCAAAGTTTTGTCTTTTGCAATATATTTTTGAAATGTCTTTTTAAATAAAGTTTTTCATATCCACGTAGACCGTTGCACAGGTACATTAAGCCTATAAAACAAAAAAAAGCAGATTCCTTATGTGTTTTATTCTCTGCAGTCAGAAATATTGGAACATTTCTGTTCTGCTCTTCAGACTGCTATATATCACACATGACTAACAATAACTGTTGTGGCTATTTTTCTCCTTCTTTTCATTCTTCTTCAGTACATTGTGGCTGATTTTGAAAAACAGATTCTATTTCAAAACTGAAAACAGCTGAATGATTAAAAAAACAGATGTTTTATCAAAATGCTATACTTACTTATTGCATTGCAGTTGCGTATGTTATTAAGGGTAGGACTGATTATATAGCTTCTTTCAATTCCTATGGATTCTTTTCATCAGTGGAAAGGTCCCATAAAACTGTAATTAGGCCTCAGGGCTTTTTTCCTTCTCTATGAGTAGTTCTCTGATTTCAGAAATCATGATTGCCATGATACAAGCTACCGGTTCATGTGCCAACAATTTACTTGGTCATCTGTTCCTACACAAGTCACAGGCTACAGGAAAGGAGGAACTTACAGGATCATCCCATCCATCCATCAGCTGAGGACCAACTCTAATTTGCTCATTCATAACAAAGATATATTCCTACTATTTTGGGAAACTCCCATGCTGGACATCCCACAAAACTCCCATGGTCAGAACCATGTACTTTCTACTTTCAGAGAAGGATTTATTTGTCTGTTTGTTTTAATGCAGAACAAGTACATTTTTGCTGAAAATGAAAAAGGTTTATTCCTATCATTGATATAAAGCAATATAGTTATGGCTCTCTTTCTCTAAGCTATCAATCAACCTGTCCTAACAGGTCAGTCTGATCTTTTTCATCCTTCTACTAATTTGATTTTCCTCATGTGAAAAGCATTTACAAGGCATTAACTAACTGAATATTGTGTGTCAGCTTGGTCCATTCCAGTACTGGGCAGAGTATAAATACAGAATAACAGAGTTGGAAGGGAGCCACAAGGATCAACAAATCTATCTCCTGTCTCTGCACAGGACCACTCCAAGAGTCACACCAGCTGCCTGAGAGTATTGTCCAAATGCTTCTTGAACTCTGTCATGCTTGGTGCTGTAGGTCAAATGTGTCTTCAGGCTCAAAAGCCCATTGTCGTGCTTGGTTTTTGTGACGCCATTGGCATGATTGACTCATTCTGGGGCCCACTGCAACCCCACAAGATTCTGCTTCAGCCTTCTCTTAGTCAGCTTCCATTTGTTCTTGCAACTGTTTATTCGTATCTAAGTAGAGCGCTCTGCTGATTCAGTATCTTTATATTTTCAATTTGTCAGAAACTCTTTTTCTATTCTAATCATGTCCACCTATGCATTTCATGCCTCGGCCAATCTAACAGGTTAGCAGGTTTAAGCATCTTTTCAAGTCCTTTGCACAATTCTCTAGTGAAAAACTCAAATCAGGACAGATCTCTGTCAAGTCTCATTCACACTATTCTTCCATTTTGAAAATTTACTGTTAATAAACTGGGTATGATTTCCCATAATTTTTAAACTGGTAACAGTTTAATTTAAACCACTTCCACTTTTGCCAAGCTTAATTTTAAGACCACAGTGCAGAATGCATGACCAAAAGATGTATATACTGTCAACTTCTTCCTTCGTCATGTAATTGTTTTGATATAATTTACCCCTCAAAATTCCCTATTGAGTGTTTATTCATTTTTGTTATCACTCAGATATTAGCAGATTCTTTCATTATTTAGGCACATGTACTTTTCTAAGAATGGAAGTTTCTGTAATTGCCTTATATTTCCTACTTCTTCCTCCTTTTCTTGTTTATATATGGAGATGTTCTTTGCCGTTTTCTCCTTTGTGAGGAGATCTTCTACAAGGTCTCAGAGAAAATGGCTTCTCGTCTGAAGCTGCTTCATCTGGATCTGTGATCATAATAGGGTGAATTTTACCCAGATTACGTTATTTACCTGCAGTTCTTTCCCTATTGTAGACTGATTTTTCTTCTCTTTTACCATAACACTGTTTAACTGTGTGATCACAGTCCATCCTTTTGGCAAAGATCATAGTGAGCTGTTTTGTGGTACTGCCATATTTTCCAGTAGCCTTCATGCTACAGCACATCTGCAAGTAGTAAAAACACAGAAAAGCAGTAGAGTGAGCTGTTACCAAATTAGTAGAATTTATTTAACTTACTCCAATTGACAAGTTCTTTGTTTTACCTTATTGTTTCCTAGTTTTGGCCTGATACATTTCTTACAGATTAAGGAAAGCTCTCTCCTTCTCCATGTCTGCCTTCTTCCTTTAATTCTTGTTCTCTGTCTTATTGTGAGCTACAGATCTTGCAGGATCTAATGAGATGAATGTTATAAAGTGAGAATTGGGAAGCTCTGTGCTTTCACTGACTTAATCTCTACCCTGGTCTAAGGGGCTTATTTGCAGCTGAAAGTCCTGGCAGTCTAGAAATAAATGCCTCATAAAGAATTACTTAATTTAGTTAATAATGTTTGAATCAAGTCATTCTTCATTTTCCATAAAACTAGAATAGGCTAGAAGTAATTCAATTATTTTTTACAAGTACTAATGAATAAAGTAAATGTGTAATTTCCAATAAATTACATAGTTACTTGTGGTGTGAAAAATTGTGCACTCAAAACAAGTAAAAAATGTGTCACTTTTATTTTTATAGTATGTCCTTTAGAAGAGATATTAAAGCACTGTTTATTTTATCCCATGGTACTCTATAGAAAACTATAGATTAATTTTCCCTCAGAGAAGCCATATAGTATTTCAACCCTGAAAGAAAAAAAAAAAGCCTTGGAGAGAATCATTCAGGTACCTTGTATAAATTCTTCAGTAATAAGAAATAGGCATTTATTCATTTCACATACAGCCTGTATCTGTTGAAGAAACATGTTCTTGCCCTGCTAAAGGTAAGATTTGGGGTTTTTTCCAAGTCTTTTTGCCCCTTTTTAATTAAAATACAAACTTAGATATAATCCTGCCCTCTTGGACAGCATTCTTCTGTTTCAAAGCATGTGCATAGACTTTAGTTTCTCTGGGCAACAGGGAGGACAGAAGAGTCATGAATGCAAAATGAGATTAAATACCCCTCATGCCATGCCATCCCTCCTCTTTTTTCCTCAAAGCTCAAGAAAATCTGTATGTAGAAATGACAAAGGAACTTCATATTTTCACATATAAAAAAAGGCAACTTAGAACAGTACAGAATTTATAAAAATGCAATTACTGTAAACTTGAATCCCCCTTGGCATAACATGCAGGCACTGCCTACAGGAAATGCACTGATTGTGCTGCTACGCTGGGGCAGAAGGGGAAAATAAAGAGATTCACAAAATACATGTCTCAGTAACCATAAATGAAGGAAATCCGCTTTAGCTTTGCTGTGACCTCCAGAAAGCAGAGCATGAAGTGCTTTGATTTATCACAAAATTGGAGCTTGCATCTAGAAATGTAAGTGTGGGATCATTTACTTAAAAGCTGTAGTCATCACCATAATCTTTAAGGAGCCAGATCCTGAGGCAAATTGCTGATGTGCTGATGTATGAAGGCCAGTCAGACTTCCAGGATCCTTTACAAATATGGCAGTATCGACAGGCTGTAAATTGGTTTCTTTGTGCATGCTGTCTAGCCAAATAACTCATAAGGAAAGCGTGATAATAGCATAAGTCACCAAATGCATTTCACCAGGCCACTGTGCAGATGTAACTTCTCAGGATAAAATAAACCAGCCATGCTAGTTTTGAAGACAAGGTGCCCTTACTTAGTTGTGAAATAAACCACCACCAGACACAATGCAATCTCCTCCTCTGCAGTTGGCTTCATCTACAGGACATGAAACCAAGGCCCTCACGGGTGGCACCAGCTCCAAGAGCAGGAGCAAACACACATGGACTTAGTGAAGAAATGTACTGACAGCTAAGATAATCCAGGTAAATCAGTGCCACACATTCAGATATGCACAGAGGAACAAAGATCACTGTGACCCTCAAGCCCTGTATGTTTCTGGGCTGTGGAGGTGAACACAATCTTTGAGATGGAGTGTCCTTTTGGTCAGTAGGTAAGAAGAAGTTAGAAAGTGACCCTTGTTTCAGCTCCACGGACCAATGACCCATCACCTTTTTCCAAGTACTCTACTGCATTCTGTGTTTACAGAAAAATTACATAAACAGAGAACTGTTATAAAACATTAAGTAAATGTTGAACAAGTGTTAACTCTTTACAGTAACTACCTACTATCATCCTTTGAGTAACCTGAAGAGAAACAAACACAAAGCACACAGTAAACCAGCTTTTAGAAAGGAAGCAGGATAAAAGGACAATTAAAAAAATTTAAATAAAATTGTTTAGGTAATTTTTTTCCCCCGGTAAGCTGATGCAGAACAGAATCTTCAAAAATAAACAACATATGATCAGTATGTGCACAGATATTTACTAAGAGTTTATATAATAAGTTCTTCTTATTGTTAGAAATGCCCAGAGTACCTTATCTTCTCTGGTATGCTAATGACACATGCTGATTTCCAAAACAGTATCCAGTGCAGGCTAACTACTGGCAGATACGAAAATATTTACATAGATGAACAGAACTGTGTGTGGTAATATACTTGCAAATTTATCTTACATATATCATTTTCAGACATGAAAACACAATAATAATTTTCTAGCTAGCTCTAATTAATTGCTACCCTGAAATGCTCTAACAGGTTTCCATCAACATATGTGAAAATATTCTAGAAAGATATTCCTAAATTTTTCAGTCAATGTAAAAATGTGATATTTCTGCTATTTATACTCCTTCTGAGATTTGTTTCCACAGCACAGACTATACCTGAATGAGCTAGATTAGATTTTCTTTTTTAAATATCAGTGCTTTCCAAGTTTCCAGTCAATATTTCCTTTTAAATTTATTCTCCTGTGGGGAGAGAAAGGGAGCTGCATGGCCACTTAAAATGTATTTTTGCAAAAAGTACGGCAGAGTAAAAAATATTGGACCATTCCACTACTCAAAATTAGAAGAGTGGCTTATATATATGGAAAAATATTATATCAATTACTTAAAAAGGAATTCAAAAATTCCAGTAACCGAGCAAGGAAGAATCTGAACTAGCCAGTAAGAAATGATGAGAACCATGATGCACCCAGTCCTGGGCAGAAAAAAGATGAGCCCTTGGTACTCAGCGCAAGGATGCCAACAACACCATTCTGCCAATGCAATTCTCTGGCCCCATTCTACAAAGTCATTTACTCTGTTGCCTTCACTTTCTCTGAATGAAAGGATTTTTCATTCATGATTGCTCTTGGTTACCAGTTTCCACAAGAAACCAGACAATCAGTCCTTTCCAGCCAGCCTTATGAAGCCTGTTGGTTATGCTGCAGTCCTGTGTGATGAAGGCTTTGAGCTTGAACCTGTTCAGACCAAGTCACCTCCTGGTTCACCTCAGTCAATTTTTTCTAAAGCTCAATCAAGGCAATTAAAACAGCTCTGGGCAATGTAGAAGAAAGTCAGGCATCTAAAGTAACATACAGAAATCTGTTCCTGAAGCAATTAATGTCAGATACTTATTTAATGTAAGTGTTGCAGTGTTAAGAAATCCTTTTGCTATTTTTTTCACAGTACTGTATTGATCCAAAACGTTCACATTCAGTAACTATATTTTCACAAGATAATCCATAAATGTTGTTTTCTTTGTTCATCGTATTATGTTCATTGAGCATATTGGTTTTGCCATGTTATTATTTTTGTTAACTTAAAGAGACAAAAACACGTAAGTAGCATTTATATCAAGATTTGTGCAGATACAAATTATAGTAAGAGAAAGCATGACAAATATCAAGGGAACATTTTTAAACATTAGTAGGACTTCTTGACACAGAGTTAAGCTTAGTTTATGAGGGCTTATGAAAACTGGCAGATCTGAATTGGGAAATTGAACAAAAATTCTACTAGAATAAGGCCATTTTCTTGTGGAAACTGGCTTCATATATTTCTTACTTATTCCTTTTTAACTTGGCTTATAATTTTTTATGTGAAATATTTGGGGGGGAGAAAGGCTTTTTTTCCCCCTTATTATGAAGTGAAAAGACTTTGCAAATATTCTAATTTAAAAACTGTAATGAGTAATACCAGAAAAAAAACTTACTTGACCACAATTTCAACACACTTTTTCACAATTAGAAGCACACATGACTTTGGCATCTGTAGCTGGGAACTTGACTGGGGACATTTTGTGCAATTTGTGCAATTTTCTCAGAATATTAGGACATTATGTTAAAAATCAGAAAATAATGATGCTCTATTAAAATCTAAATTCGGGCTCCAACCTACATACATGTAGTATGGAAATGGTGTGTGGAAGAAGTTTCCATGTTAAATGTGTGGGGATTCTCCCTCCTGCCATCCATGTGGAATCTGAACACCTCTGAATATGAGCAAATTGCATTTGCAGCCCTTGAACTGCTCAGCGCCATTAACTACACAAGGGTTGGAAAAAGAACCCTCCTAATTCTTCCTGTGAACCAGGAGCAGGATCTCACTTGTGCTGCTCCGTACCCACCTCTGCCAATTTGATGCAAATTATCTGCTGACGGTGGCTGAGTGGCAAGCTGAGGAAGCTGCTGTTGTTAAATGGGGAAATAACATCTAAAGTGTTGTGTGCAGGTCTGTCCCCAGTGCAAGAGAAATGGAGCTACCAGGTAGAGTCGAGAAAATGGTCATGAAGATGATGCAGGGACTAGAAAATCTCTCCTGTGAGGAGAGGCTGAAAGAGCTGGAACCGTTCAGCTGGGAGAAGAGAAGCTCAGAGGAAACTCACCAATGCACATAAATACCTGAAGCACAGATACAAAGAGGAGGCATCCAGGCTCTTCAGTGGAGCCCAGAGACAGGACCAGAGGCAAGAGGCACAAACAGAAACACAGGAGGCTCTGCCCCTGAGGGTGACCAACAACAGGCACAGGTTTTCCAGACAGGTTACAGTCTCCATTCTTAGAGATATTCAGAAGCAGACTGAACGTTACCCGAATTGAGCTCATGGGTTGGACTGGATGGCATCTAACCTCAGCCGTTCTGTGGTACCATGAAATATGTCCCAAGTCAGAAGTATGGGTATGTAATAGAAACCAAACATTGTATGAAACTCTTTCGGACTCACCCAGGAAGGGATCAGGTATATCCTCATGGGAGCCTTCATGACCCTACTGCCCCTCCCCTGAGGACTTTTCCTTAAAAGGTTATATGCTCATTCAGTGTTCCACAGAGTTAATCTTCTTAACAAATGGACTGTGCACCCTGAAGATTTCCCTCCATTTTAGAAGGATGTCCCTTCCAAGTTCTCTGGCTCATTAATGTCCAACATTCATAATTTCTTTTCCTGAAATCAGCATTCTCCCTGAAGGCTGATTTATGGTGAGAGTGTTCTTCAAGTTCTGCTCTTCAGTGATGGAGGTTCCATGTTTATGGAAAGAAAAAAAATCTTTTGAGAGTCTCAGGGCACTGATATCTTGCATCTCAGCAAATTGCCATGGGGTAGAGCATTCTGGTGTTATCTGTTAATACCAGAAGGTGCAGTCTTATAGATTTTTATGTTAAGATGCAAAACAGTGGCACCCGGTGACTTCAGCTCCTTAAGGAGAAAGAATATTTTTGTATTGAGTCTGTTCCACTCCTGTATTCATCAAGTCACATTGCTGAGCAAGAAGAGATCAGTTAATTTTTTGGCCCAGCTTGCTGCATAGCCATATTAATTGGAATTTTCCATGAAGGATTTATAGGGCACAGTTAAAATGAAATATACTTGCTAACACCTCTGCAGAGGAGATTATTATAGAAAATAGATGAGAAGTAACTGGGTTCCCTTTAGAAAACAAATGTAAATGTATACTCTGCACATTGCAAACCAGATAACACACATTGTTCAGAGTATAAATTACACAGGAAAAAAATAAGGAGAAGACAAGATCAAGATCTTAAACTGAAAACTTCCAACTGTCTTTTCCAGCAAAATAATAACACAAAATATTTTCTACTTGTTTTTTCCCCCACAAACCAGCTATCTTTCAGCCATCAGGTGGTAAAGTTACACTCTAAATAAAGCATTGATGGTATGGAAAAACAGCTGAAAAAAAACCCCAAATGACAGCTAGTTCTGAGTGTCAATCTACAAATTTAATGAGAAACTCTGCTCAATTTAATGAATCCTGGTGCTTCAGTCTTCATTTTAAGTAGAACCTGCATACACAACTATGTAGTGTCAATTTGGGGTGTATATTGTGGCAGTACAATACACCTCTGAAGGCAGAACTTCATTTTCTGAACTATTAACCATATAAGCAATTGTTACTAATTTACTGTGAGAAATGTGTGTGAAAATGTATGTGCACATGATTGGCTTGTTGAGACAGCTTGAAAATGTTTAATCAGGGTTGAATAATTCTGTGTCTACACTAGCAGTTAGATTAAAAACAATCAAAAGGAAAAAAAATAATCCTATCACTTCACCAGTGTGTCAGGGGTGAAAGTCTAATTGGATTGTAGTTGAAGATAAACTAACTTCACTGTGAAATGAAATTTGGGGGGAGGGTCATTATTTGGAGATTGACCTTTGATTCCTGATTCTGATAAAACCTGAAAAGAAGGGCCCTTCTTTGGAAAGTGTATTTCATATGCGTGAGGTGGAGGAAAGTGGAGGGTGGAGAAAGACACAAAAAAAGAGAGAAACTCCTTGAAAGCTGCTATTTGACATCAGAACTAGGTGGCTGATTACAACAACTTGGTCAGGACAGTTCACTCATTGTAAATATGCAGACATAACATAGCCACTAACAAATGCTGACATTTATGCATGCATGCATCAGCCAGAAGCGCCAGTGCAAACAAAATGCTCAGATGATTTTAGGAATCCCTCTAAAAGCCTGCTCTTGAAATTCCACACAGAGCTGCCGATTTTTACAATTGTGCCTGTACGCTGGCTCTGAACACCAAACTGCTGCTCCTTGCAGACAGCCCAAACCTCAGTGCCTCTCCCCACGCTCCCCCGCACAATCCCATCCTCTCCCAGGTCCGGTGGACTGCAGCCCGGTCCCTCTCTGCGTGAGGCTGAGAACCGGCTCATGTAAATACAAGCTGGAGAATTTAGGTTGTGTCACGTAGCAAAAACAATGAGTGGAACAAATGAGCCGAGCAGCTCAGAGAGTTGGAAATCTCTAATTACCAGAGCCAGTCACAGGCAAACAGAAGGAGGGGCGGACTGTTTGCACCTAGTGCCACTCAGCCAGGGTGACAATAAATTTATGAAAGGTCAAAGAACTTTCCATATGTAAAACTTGCAGCGAGAGTGACGGGGCTGTCACCAGCCGGGGCTGCAAGGGCTGTGGCGATGCTGCCACCTGCCGATGTCTCACCCTCCTCTGAGATCCTTCCCCAGGCTCTGCTCTGCTCTCCAGCCTTGTTCCTTCTGCACATAACTCACACTGCATTCGCTCTCAGCACACAGCAGAATTTCCACTGACTCATTTTAATTATAACACCCACTTAGGATCTACCTGGAACAATCCGGCACCTTCTCTGCTGGGATCCCACTGTCCTGCACGCAACTCCAATATCACTTGCTGGAAAGGCAAACATAAATATTAGTCAGCTACTACTTGCCTTTGTTAAATACAGCCTTCTTTTCTTAACAGAGCTTTCACTCACAGCATTTATACTGCTGTGGAGAATGGGATACTTCTTGCCAAGATGCCCTTTATTGCTTAGTTTTCAGACTGTGAAAAAAGTTTTTCGTACAAAAATGCCTCTACCATAAACATAAAAGCTTCCACATCCAGCTGTCTTGATGAAAGGCCCTGCAACAGCAATATGTCTTATTTATAAAATTTACACAAAGATGTATATAAATGCATACAAATGCATCTATAAACATCCAGAGGTAAATAGGATCAATAAAAGCTTTATAAAAGTAAACAAACAAACAAAAGAAGATAATCTAATCATATTCAACAAATATGAATTCCTGCTGCTTCTTCATTTTTTTGGTTTTTTGGAGTTTTTTTACAAATCATCTAGATTAAGGTAAAAAGTTGAGAAGGAAATTTGCAAAATTTACAACAGCATTCTCACTATAGACTGCATTTCATTCTGCAGTTCCTCACTTAGGTCATTTCTATACTTTTACAGTTCCCTTCGGTGGGCTGGTCCACATCGCCTGGTGGTCTCTTTCTGAACAAGGCTCAGAAGCAAAGCTCTTTTCAAAGAATAATTTGAACAGGACAATCTCCATTAGAACTTTCAAAATCAGCTCACCAGCCAAGTGTGTCTTGTGTGTACTGCTCCTCCCCAGCACACACACACATGCACAGTCACACAGACACACACACTTTCAAAAAGCTGCTGTGTTTTGGAAGAGCTACCTTGGTCTTTCTCCCTCAAAGTCTTGGGGAAGTGTAATTATGGATTTGAGACTGCTTAGGACAATAGTGTCCCAAGTATCCATTTAACTCTGTACCTGTAAATGTATTTTCAGAATTTTCATGTTCCAATGCTGCACATACCATCATCACACCCACAGTGCTGTGATTACAGCCAGGCCTGCACTGGCACACTGCTTTCACTTTGCACCATCTGCAGGAGACAACTTCTCTCCACATGGCCCAAGCCTTCAAAAGGAGTTTGGACAACACTGAGGAACATGGTGTGCTTCTTGGAGTGGTCCTGTGCAGGGCCAGGAGTTGGATGATCCTGGTGGGTCCCTTCCTATTCAGGACATCATGTGATTCTCCAAGTGAAGGAAAGGCTCCTTCTAGTTGTGCAAAGGCACACACAGACTTGTGGTGACCACTCTGATCAAACTCCATGGGAAGCATGTGCCAGTGCCATGTCCTCAGAGCAGAGCCACCAGCTCTCCCACGCTGTCAGCCCAGCACAACCATAATTCTTGTTTATTTGTGCCTGATTAAGAACTCTGCACCTGAATTTTAATCATGAGAAAATCGTGTCCAGTACACAGAAATAGAGAGAGAGGGTGCCCTTGGGAGGACCTTCTGTAGCAATTATTTGGCCTGAACCACTAAATTTCTTACATTATGTTTAATCATTATAAGACAGATAGACTAAGGGTAACAGTCCCAGAAGTGGACAAGCCCTGATGGTTACCTAAGGTACCTAAGGCTGGCATTTCACCAAACATTTGCATAATGATGCGGCTGTTTAAAAATTACATAACAGTACAATTAAAATGCCAGAGTGGCACGGTGGAGCTGCTGCTTAGGTTAACTGATCATGGATCTCTCTGCCAGCTGCTTTCATCCCTGAAACTGTTTGTCCACTTAAAATGTAAAGGCACGCTTTTCCAGTGGCTCCCACAGTTCTCACTCACATACAAAGTCTCTAGTGGGCTGCATGGTGTTTTCTCAAGGTAATATTTCATACCTATAATATATATTAGCATCCTAGGATTTGCCATCAAAACAATACTAGCATTTAAAGGTCTCCTTTATCTGCTGCTGTGAAGTTGTGATCTACATATAGTTAACAAATATATAAGATAATAATAAATATATGCATGCAGCAGTTTTCTTTCTAAAAAAACCCCAAACATAAACACCACAAAATATCTCCCAACCCCCTGCTAAGCTTCCAATATATATCCTAATTTTTTAATTAACTCTGGGCCTGACTGTTAATATTAATGTAGGTGTTTTCACTTCAGCTTCAGTACCACTACATATGATCTAAAATCTGCATTTAAATACCATTAAACTTTGATATCCACAAGTGCAGATGAAAATGTTTATATGTTTTTCTTCCTGAGAAAATTCTTTCCAGTCAAATACTGTAATTGAGCCATGAATAGATGACATGGGTCTTATCAGTTTGGACAATCATGATACCAAATCAAAAGACATGACTTCCCTTGCCTCTGATTTTAAAGATTACAAAGGACTCAGACCAGAAGTCCAGAACTTAATATTTCCTTGTTCAGATAAGAGTGATTTGCGAAATCAACCCTGAGTTTAATTTTGTGTTTGGGCCTTATCCCAGTTCAAGATATGAAGTGTTGCTGGGAGGAATGTGACAGGAAACGGAAGCCCACTCTAAGCTGAATTATAATGTCATTTCTAAAAATGAAAATGTAAGAATGAAACTTTCAATTCTTGACTGCAAATGACTGCAAGCCACTTAATTTTGATCACTGGTATTTATTTTTGATCACTAATATTTTCTTGGAAATAAATTAACAATTAGAAGAAGGCAAAATATCTCCTGTGGTTCAGAGAATTAAAGATACCACCAAGAAGCTTGCCTCTGTTTAAATACTAGATTTCCTGTTTTCTGTTTAAAGTTGCGCAAGACCAATTAAGAATGATAATGAACAATAATCTTTCAAGAAATCGCCAACCAGTGAAATTCATTAACAAAAATCTGAAAAACCATAATTTTTTGTAAATAAACAATTGTTTTCAAAATTAAAAGCTCTTGATTTCCTCCCAATTTCATTTTGCCAAAAAGAACATTGCTACCATGAAATCTGAGCTGCTGCCAAGATTATTGTAATGTGGAACTCCTCATTTAGTATTGAAATTCATGTTTTTTATAGAGAAGTTGCAAATTGAATCAGAAACATTGTTTTATTTTGACTACCAAATGAATGCAGCTTCTATGATGTGCAAGGAACATCTTACAACAAGCATATGTCAAGCTGTCTCCAAGCAGACTTTCTTCAGGATAAAAAGATAAACTGGTTTTCACTTGCCATAAAATGCATTGGTTTTTCAAATAAATAAATGAATACATTTTAAAATAATATATATAGCATTTACAAAACATTCAGGAAAGAATGTTCCTCAGCAATAAGAAAATAAATTTAAAGTTTAAAAGCAACTTCCCCACTCAAAAAGCATCCCCACACCCCTGTATATGTTGACTGACATGCCTTTAGCTTATTACTGGTGTTACACTATTTATTGGCTGCTTGCAAAAATGACAAGGGGAGTCAGTTATGTGTAAGAAACCCTTTTCCCCAGTATTATGGACTTGTAACTGTCCAAAGAGTTTCAGTTTCAGTAGAAAAAAAAAAATGAAATAAATAGGCCTGAGGATTCCATTGGCAGGTAGGCGGACATTTCACAGGGATACATGGCCACAGGTAGAGAGAAATATGGAGGGGGGGGAAAGCATTTGCATTTCTTTAAATCCTGGAAAATAGAAATATTTCATAGCTATGTCATAACCCCTGTAAAGTCATTTTCACACAATAATTTCTAAGAGCAGGCTCTTATGCAGGGAGCTGTGAGTGGGTTAGTGCCTTTCTTTCACAATGCCAATAGAACTCTTTCCTGAAGAAATGTACACTGGTACATCCATCAGGAACGGATAAGAATGCTGAAATCAGGAACAGTGCTACTTCTTTCTTGAAAGAAATTTGCAACAACTTATTTCCAAAGCCACACCTGCAGCAGGAGACAGTGAGAGATGTATCTTGACTGATTAGTAACATCTACTGTACATAAATGGTATGTTTGTCAGCTGTTTGAGGTTTGGAACTGCTCACCTCCTGCATTAAATAGGGGACAAGAAACACCAGATCAATCATGCTTTTTACATATCAGAATTCACTATGCATTTTATATTTGGTTGGGCTGAAAGCCAATAGTGTGGTTCCTTTTTCTTAAAAAAAAAAAAAAACAGAATTCCTTTAATTTTTTTCCTAAACATTATTACTTGAAACTGAAAGCCAACGAAGGACAGTTACAGGGAACAGCAGTGTGTCATTGTTCCAGAGCTCCAATAAGGATAAGCACAACAAATAAACTATTTTATTTTTCTGGACATTAGACTTAGATGCCCTGACCATAATATAAACAAGGTACAGTCCTCTAACACAAACTTACACTGCACATAGGCAAGAAATGTTTGCAGGAAAATTTACTACTCTGAACAATATTTTTATTAATTTTATGAAGGGAGCATGAATGCCACTTATTCAAACTGAACCACACCATTCCTATGAGAACATATTGATGATATGATATGATATGATATGATATTAAAAAAAGAAGGGCTACATCCAGTTGCAAGCACACCACTTAGTTGCTCATCTCTGATACATGTAAGATAATACCTTATGGGTGATCTATGTACTGTTTAAAACAGGTTTAACATAGTTATTACAGGAAACCAGATACAAATAACTCAAGAAACTACCTTAATTAGTTTGTTTTGCAGGAATCAAACAAGGGGAAAATCAGCTAAGATCAAAAATGTTCTTGTTCTGCAAAAGTCCCTGTGATTCTGTGCAGCATTTAAAGTTTGTTCAATACTATATAATGTAATAAAATGTTACGTAGCAGTGTGGATCTTGCTTCTGCTTGAGATGTTGTAAAACACTGTAGATTTCAGTTGAGGCAGGATCAAGTTATTAGTTAGAAATGACAACAAGCCAAGTCTCAGTTCTCTTATATATACTAAGGATAGTTGTCATCTCTGATAAAGGTACAGAAATTTCAAGGAAATCCATCCATGTGCTTTGGACACAGAAGAGCAGGTATCAAACAACAGAGCTTTACAAGCATATGCAAGACTGGCATTATAGATGACTCCTGAACAAGGGCCAAGTTACTTGCAAGGCTTTTACTAAGCTTTGGAATTGTATAGAAAGAGTGTTAAAAATATTTTTAAACTTCTTGTACTATAGTGACTGGGTTTGAATTAAATTGCAGATGTTCAATATCCCTGAAAAAATACTTTTAAGAGACAGAGTAGTGCATTAAACTTCTGTTTCAAATCACACTACTTGTCATTAAACAATCAGAGCATGTTTTCTATTTCTTTTGACCTTGGCAATTAACATATAAACTTTCAAAGCACTCCACTCAGACCTCTGAAAAGAAATATGATATTGAACACAATTAGAGACATAAAGATGAAGGAGACAAATAAAGGGTATCTAAATATAAAGAAATTTCCTAAAAACTCTTCCTGGAAATAAGAGACTGTTATTAGAGAGTAGACAGTTTAAAGTGAAAAGACATCTGACATTTGCATTGATGCTGTAGTAGTGTAGCTCTGACTTGCAGTAGGTGTAATTAGAGCATTCATTCTATGGAGGAAGAAAGACCTGTCACTCTGCAGCAAAGCCCCAAGCAAGGCAGGATAGCTAACAATGTCTTATCCTTAAATTACGCTTCTGATTTGAAAAAATATTTTAAAAAAACAAGGTTTGAGGTGGATTGTGTAGTGTTAGTAACTGAACCTTTCCCCACTTCTCTGTTAATATTATTACAGCAAGTTATTACATATTTTTTGAAGCCCAGAGGACAGCTCAGGATTCATCTGCTTGGGTAAATGCACTGATAGGATTATTTTGGAAAAGCATGATGTAAGCAGACTCTTTCTAGTAGAATAAAACCCCTCAAGGTACTCGTAATTAAATTGATTAATTTGGCTTTTGAAGGTGCACTATGTCATCTGATTTTGAAGGTAGACAAATATCCAAGAGATAGAATATCAGTTTCTTCTCATCCCCTCTTTATTTAGGGTTCATGTACTACCAGCTATCATGGGAAACATCTCAGACAAAAGCTACTTTTCAGCCCCGCTGATTGGAAGGAATTGGAAATTTCAATTTTCTCTGGTCCTGAATAAGAAAGAAATTCTATACATTGGAAAAAGCTTTGAATGTTCTGAAATACATGAAATGCTAACAGTCCAATCTTGGTTCAGCCTTGAATAGATTCCCTGCAAACCCTACTGTTCTTAAAAAATTCCTCTCATCTACTAACAGGAGTCTAGAAAAAACAGATGAGTTTCTCACTACTACATGGCCAGAGATAGAGTGGATGATACCTACAGGGATGCCTTCCTCTTTTCTTGCAACAATAGTGATCTCTATGTCAACCATCCAGAGATCCAGTGGCCCTTTTTTTTCACTACAGTGTTTGTCATGAGACAGAGAAGGGACAGGTTAATGTTGCTTTCTGAATCACTTGATTGAGACCAAATGCTGAGAGTTTTGTGAAGGGTAGCTGATTGCCAGATTGTCACACCTAAAGCAAGCTATGAAGGTTTTGTCTTGCAGGGATCTCTAAATCTCCTCTGTGTGGAAGGAGCAATAGCTTTCCAGGGAAGTAGAAATCAATACTAAAAATTATTGACAGTTCCCATTTCTATGGATCCCCTTGGCTACAGTCACAATGAAAGAGAATTATTTTGGCTTCCCTTGCCAAATTCAGGAAAATTCATAACTGAAATCTATGCCAGCAAAAGAAATAGAAGGCACATAAGCAAACCCAATGAAATACAACACAAAATCAGAACTACTTGGCCAGTAAACAATTTACTGTTACCATGGAACAAGGCAAACTGGCTCTTCAAAGGCTTTCTCAATAGCTCTCCTACTTCTGTTGAGTAGGCACTGCATTAAACCTGATCATCATTTGAACTACTTATGAATAATTGATTTAAGAATAACTTCACTGACAAAAATCTCACAGTTCAATTTGCTACAGTTTGTGGAACATATTTATATTCATTTATAACAATGCTAATCGACAGCAATCCAGACTTTGGAACCCTTAAAAAAATTAACTGAACGTTACAAACTCAAATACTGTCGATCAACATAATTTAATAGAGTATCTTCCATAGATTACCTAACAAAGATCAATCATAATAACAGGACCCTCAACCATTTCTATTCACTTGTGGTTATTAAAATAGATGGGATTTTCCAGTATGTCTAAAAGATTAATGAATCAGATTTCTGGTAGATCAGAATTAAATACTAAATTAGGAACAAGTAGTTCTCCAGAAGAACCCTCACCAGTTGCCTGTCCCACCATGTCATCTTTGTCAATGGATTTCCATTTGGAATGTCTTTGTTGATCACAGTAACAGAAGCATCTTTCCAGGTAATACTGTTTAACCTTTTGTTGGCTTGCTGTGTGTGCATGTGTGTCCCATAGTATTTTTTTTTATGTGAGAGTACATATGCATTGTTCTGTTGGACACAAAGATGTTGAAAATGACAACTCACATGCAAATCCAGAATAAAAAGGTAAGTAGGAGATGGGTGACCAATACAAGAACTGGTAACAGAACATGATATTCTATACAGTCAAGGGCATAGCCTAGCATACCTGAGCTGAAAAAATATAGGGTACTGAGTCTTCTTTTACCACCTGAGTAAGAGATGTAATGTTCAGTGACAGCAATATTCTTCCTCCTCATAGACCCTTCACTTGAAGATGAAAGCTGAACAGACAGCTACTATAGAAGGCCTCTGGCACTGAGCATAAATTTTGGCTACAAAAATATGACTGAAAAATTTCTCTCAATCAAAGAACTAAATCCCCAAACCTAACTTAATGGAAAAAATCAACTTTGCTTCCACTTCTCTATTTCTATCCAGTCTGCTTTCCTAGACAAATTTTCAGATTTCCTACAGGCCTCTATCCTCAAAACCAAAGTGCCAGAGCAGAGTGAGCATTAATTTGTATTAAAAATGTACCAAGAAAATATTGAATGTTGCTTTTCATGTCCCTTTTAAGATATTACAATTCTTCTTGAGCGCTGAAACAGTAAGAACAGTGATTTAAGAGGATCATCTTGAAAATGCCAGATTTTTACTGTTGGTGTGTTCTCTTCCTGTGAGGAGTTTTACCATTTCCTTTGGTGATGTTGGAAATTATCTAGCTTCAAGAACCACAGCTGGAGGTTGTGGTTCTAGAAGCTAGAACCAACATGGCACGAAGCTGTGTAAGTATTTATAGGATGTTTCTATCACGTTTTACACACACACAAAACCATTTTGGTAGGTCGCAGCTGTCACCACAAACTGTCTGTAGGGGGTTGTAAGAACAGTGCCAGTATTGTCCCTACCTGACACCCTCCAGAGAGGAATCTTGGGGTGAGAATAGGAGAATAGGAGAATAGGAGAACAGGAGAATAGGAGAATAGGAGAAGAATAGGAGAATAGGAGCTGCTCCAATGTGGCCCAAGCAGAAGGGAGGACAAACTCACTGGCAGGCAAGCATGTCCTAAAGCAGGCCTGAAGACACCACGCACAGAATATGAGCTCAAATTTTGCAGCCTCTCTCCACAGGCCCATTCTTCACACTGAAGAAGCAAACCAGAATTAATATACAGTGCAGATGACTGGGAAATAAATTTTATTTACTCATTTTCATTTGTTCTTCAAAATACATGCAAGTTTACTTTGCTTCATGGTCACCCAGTGGTTTAATGTTATGTCACAATATGCAAACTGTTAGGAGTTTGGTACTCTCTTTTGAGAAGGTGGGAAAAATAGAAATTAAAAATTCAAGAAGTTATAAGACTTCTGTTCAGGGAGTAATATGCGCTGGCATGGAACACCAGGAGAAGGCTTGGATTGTAGGTTTATCTGTCCCCTTTTATGGGTGACCTTGAAAATGCTTAGAGAAAGCTAGAGAGAAAAGCAATTACATTTTTGAAATTACACACCACTGTTCTCATTCATCTTGATAACCACTTTTAAGGAATCCAAAAAAGGCAAGAATATTGCTTTTATAAAAGTTGTAGAGACCTTAGTTCTGCAGAGTCAGTTTCAAAATAAATTTAGATGTACAAAGATGAATTTTTATTTCCTTTGTGTCACTAAATTGCTACTTTTGTAATTAAAAAAAATCTGCAATCCTTTACTGAGGACTTTGGCAAAAAAAATAATAAAAAAAAAATCCGTACAAGATCTTTTTTCCTTGTTCTGGAAAGATATGCAGCAGCTCAACCTGTGTTGTGCAGTCATCCCCACTGTGTCACAAGCATCTGCATTCATCCTTTTCTGTGCATTTATAAGTGTGATTGAAGTGTTGATAAGAAGCTGCATTTATAAAAACAGGACGTTATGCAAACAATAGGCACAAGATCTTAGTTATTCTTATTCCTGCTGGTTAAGCTCCCCTGTGTTCATTTAGGCATGATCTGTCTTCGTGTCTCTTTTACTCTCATTATTATCTTGCCTTACCAATTAGGTAAGGCACTGAACGCCCTGTGTTTCCAGCCTGGGAGGGCTGGGGGTCAGAAGGAGTCATGCTTAATGTTAAGTGGCTGTGAAACGTTAAAGCCTGTAAATTCATCAGGACAGTTGGTCTGGCTCACTGCAGGGCAAGGGGTGTAAGTACTTTTCTGCTTGAATTACGCATGGAGCAGCACTGGCTTTGAAATGCCAGGATCCACGCTGAGCTCAGCGAACGCTCCTCAAGTGCGGAGCTCCAGCCTCAGCTCTAATAGCAGGAGCAATAGGGGATATTTTTGGAAGCTCTTGGCAGGCAGATAGAAAAAGAAACTTCAAAAATCATTCTGCCTTTTTACTGAGGACCCCCTTAGGAGTACTACTGGGAAGAAGTCTGTCGACCTGCCACAGCTAATAGTCACTCAGCAACCCGGCGTAACCAGCGCTCCAGAATCAATGCGCTGCAGCTATTCAGTAGTACCACATCTGATGCTTGAAAGGATGGAAAATACGATATGTGACAGCTGCTTATGAGTGATAGTGATAGAGAACAAAAAGCCCAACGGGTACTGGAATGTCCCCGCCCCGCGCACAGAAAGGACGCGGAAGGGAATGATGACTTTTCCTAGCATGGCTGCGCTCTCCAGCAGGCACCATCCTGAGTGCCAGATTGGCAACTCCAACAGCTCAACAGCAATTATTCACATGCCACCTCGGGAGCAGTGGTTTGCTACTCACAGTGCCCCTGCTATATCATGTACCAGACTGCTGACTGCACATCAAGAGGCTTTTCACTTTTTGGATGAGAGAGTAAGAGATCAGCAGACAGAAAACAGAAAAAGGTCAAGTCCCTTAGTCTAGAATTTGTACAAGGAAAGCAAGCCACTCTTTGTAGCCAATATAGACACAGTTAAAGTCTAAGCAAGGCTAGTAAACTTTGGAAAGAAGGATTTTCTGATGCACCAAAAAATCTGGCCAGGGCTTGTTCCTATAGTGTTTTATAACTGGATTCATTGGGATCTCAGTTGCTTATTCTCTTGGTCTGCTTGAAACTTAACACACATTAATATTTAAATAATTTCTGGAATTATGGATTATTTCTTGAAAAACAATAGTATCTGATTTTGATATGTACTAAGACATATCTTGGGCAAAGGCAAGTTTGCTTCTGTCTACTGTATGACTTAGCACCTCGAACTTTTGTCTCCAAACCTGGATAAATACTTATAGTTACACCTAATCTCCATGATCTTCATTCTTCATTGTGTGAGCATAACTAAGATTAGTATTTACAGAAAAAAATATTCACTTGTTCTGAAAGATCTTTTTAACATAGCTGAAACTTTTAAAAATATGTCTCAAAACAAATCTCAGAAACTAATCACTTTTGCAAGTTTCTATAGAAAAAAGGTCTTCAGTATAAAGCAATAATGTTATTAATACCATGCAGAATGATAGAACACCTCCCTCTCTTCATCAGGAGAGAATCTAATTATTAAGACGTTGTAAAAGCAAAGATGACTCTGAATTTGGTGTACAAAGATGAGTTTGAACAGAGGTTAGTTTAATCATTTGTCTATACAAAGAAGTGTTGCCCTGAGTTGTCAGGAAAGACTCCCTTAATAACCCATGTATGAGAACAGCTTGCTAATATATATTTTTACTAGTTGTTTTTTCCCACAAATAAATATTTTCTGTCATCATGTTCAATTTTTTTTATACTGGAATATTTTTTATCTTGCTTTAAGATATATAACTCCCTTTCAAATATTTATATACCACCAAGAAACATTTTCAAGACTGCCTCTGCTTGTGATTTTATCTTCATGCTAAGGGAATCAAGAGGTTAAGATTTTAATCCACTGCAAAGGATTTGCTGAATAAATATCTTGTTTGTAAGAGCTGGATTAGGACAACACATTAAACCTGCTCCATCTAACTACAACACAGTGAATCTTGTCAAGAAAATAAACTCTTCTGTTTATCCTTACTTATGCACAGAGCTGTGAATAACTCTTATAACCAGTTAGTGATCCTGCCTACATTATCTTGTCTGTAAACATGCCCTGCATGCTGAAACAGCTGAAAGGAACATACAGGATTAGGAAAAATCACAGAAGCTGAAAACATGTTTTGACGCAACTATGGAAAAAAATCCTCTGCTCCAGGTGAAAAGCTTTATAGTCTGTCTCATCTCCCCTTATCCTCCCATTGCTCAGAATTGCCTTACTTTGTCAAAGAGAAGCTATGATGAAAAGCTCCTTAGAGTGACCCAACTTGAAGGAATGCCTCCTTCTTTAATTTCCCTAAGAGATGAAACAGTATATAGGTGTCTGCTTTCAAATTACTGCTTTTCAAAAGGTACATTAGGAAGGATTCAGAAAAAAAAGTTTATACTGAGCAAAAACATACACCTCAAAAGATTTGTTAATTTGTAAACCACTGCTTAAACTTTGAGTTTCAGCATTGGATTTTTTACCCTGGGAGATCCCAAGCATGTTACAAACCTTTTCAGATATCCTATTTATTATTAATGTATAAATTAGTGGAAAGCCTGTTTAAGGACAGCATCTAGAGTTAGCTTGCAGAGGGAGAGATTTTTCATAACATAGACGAGTGTTTCGCCATAACTGACCCAGGCATCCTGGCCTGTATCAGCAATGGTGTGGCCAGCAAGGACCAGGAAAGTGATTCTCCCTCTGTATCTGGCACTGGTGAGGCCACACCTCGAGTTCTGTGTTGAGCTCTGGGCTCCTCAATTTGGGAAGGACACTGAGGTGCTGAGAAGTCCATAGAAGGGTAACAAAGCTGGGGAAGGGTCTGGAGCACAAATCCTGTGAGGAACAGCTGAGGAAGCTGGGGGTGTTTAACCTGGAGAAAAGGAGGCTTGGGGGGACCTTTCAGCCCCGCCCTGCAAAGAGGCTATAGACAGGTGTAGGTCGGCCTCTTCTCCAAGGCAACCAAGGACAGGATGGAAGGACAGTCTTAAGCTGAACCAGAGGAGGAAAACTTTTAAGTAGCTACCTGGACAGCGTAGACTTCAAAAATCTTAAAAAACAGGCTGGGTTTTTTTTTCATGTTTTCTCTGCAGATTGAAATGAACCCAGCTGAGAAGTCCATGGCAAGCTGGAATTACAGCAATGACAAAACATTTCAGATGTGAGTCTGCACACATTAATAATATACCTGTCCAGAAAGTTTCTACCTAAGTGTGTAGAAAATTATTTCCTCTAATAGCTTTAAAAATTTAAAAAGTAAACTCTATATTTTTTCTAATTTCACCTTTGCATACAAATTTTAAGCTTTATTTTCCATGAAGACAAAGAACATACACTGGAACTCTCACCAGTTCTCCTCTCTAACCAAATATATTTAGCAATTAGGTTTCCTTAGAATCAAATTCAGGGGGGAAAATATTTTTGCAATTTTTTTTTTTTTTTGCAATTTACAAACCCCAAAACAAACAAAAAAAAAACCCCACATGTTTTTTTACAAAACAAACCCCACAGTTCTTGTTGTTAATAAAAGTGGCAGCCTCACTCTGCCTTAGGAGTTCCATAAGGCACTGCATGACACTAAATAATGTTTTAAGAATTCCTTTTGCATTATACAGTTAGAGTTATGCAGATTTGTCTGGTAACCAATTATACTTTACTATTTACACTTTATTTCCACTACAGAATGAAAAAGAATGTGTGACCAGCAGAACTAGGAAAAAGGACAATAAAATGGTAATTTGATGTAAAAGTTGGGGCATTCCAGTCAGTTAATTTGCTTTTCTACAGGAGGCGTAGCTATCTGAATTTCCATAATATAAAACCATTTACTCTTCCACTGAGCAGGAATTTATAAAAAAAAAACATCCCTGTGGCATGGTTTAAGGTCAACTATTACAATAAAACATTCATTTTCAGGATACATATGAAATAAACATTTAAATATAAACCACCTCCATTTCTTTCATCAACAGTAGTAAAAGCAGCAAATGGTTAGTTCAGCAAGGAAGTTTTTACAATTACTTGACAGATTCTTTTCATTGTCTGGTCAGAAACATCAACCACTTCTCTATGAGTAAATATATAAAGAAGTGAACACTGCTTAGTATTCATGGATGCTTCTATAACTAAAATCATGGCATGGATTTATTCATAAAATAAAGAACACATTTAACTCAAGATATGTCTTTGTTTTATTCCCTCAAATAGTTTCACAGGATGAGCAGCCTCTTCTCATAAAAAAATGACCACTCAATAAAATGGGAAAAAATTATACTGATGATGAAAGACACCCAGAGCTCATAAAAATGAATCACTAAAAATGCTAGCTAACAATGTCTCAATTTAAAACAACATAAGTCCTGAAAGTTGTGCAGCATAAATAATTTCTTTCATGTGAGCAGTATTTATATGGATTTGTCAGTATTACCAGGAGAAAACAAACAAATTTTAAAGTGCCATCCTAAAACTCATATGTTAGCATGCACTATCCAAAAACTGGAATCATAGCTAACAGCGATAAAAATGTTAATTTATTTCTAATCCTGTAGAACTCTATTTTCTCTAATAGTTACGGAAATGGAAATGAAGTGGTGTCTAAAATGAACACACTGTATTTTGCTTCTTCAAAGACCAAGAATTTCAACTGGGTACTTTTGGATAAGTTGTCCAGCATATTTTGTGCAAGACACATTTGGGACATAAAGAAATGAGCACCCTAAAGGGTATACAATATTACACTGGATAAGGCCTTATAAATAAAAGTGTCCGAGATTTTTTAAGAATTGTAGAGGTAGGATTCCTTCCCATGGACCACATGACCTTGCACATGTTTTTATGCATGTATTGTGCTTATTCTTCAGTATTCAGCATATCTGCATTGGCAAGTAATCCATCTGGTGCTTACAAAAGAGGTAGAAGACTTTTAAAGAGATGTCCTGCAACCTCTGTTTTCAGGAGAGATAGGATTTTTCCTCATCTTTCTCATCTGTTGTGAAAATTATATGGATCTGTGGACAGAGAGGTTACAAATATATTTCATGTGTTACTATCTGTCTACATAAGCCCATACCTTAAAATGGGGATTTTTTTTTTCTCTAAATGTATAACTCTTTCCGCCCTCTAGAAATTCTATGCTCTTGTCTGAGTCAGTGAGCCCAATATTCCTATTCAATATCAAAACAGAGGAAGGCCATTTTCAACCTACGTGATAAAGGAACACTAAAGAAAACATAGAATTGGAAAAAAAATTAATTGCATTACAAAGAAAAACAAATATCCACAAAATCCCCACAAAGTTTGCCGCCTAAAAGTTCATTGAACAGATTGCCAAATTACTTATGCTCTTCTATAGGTAGACACACATGCTTTAAATAGTGTACATAATGACTATATTCATTTATAATATGTCCATTGTGTCAAGAATTCCGGCTCTCTGAAATAAACCCACATATTACTCTTAGAATGTTTCTTCTGATGTCATTAATTAAAAATATTACACAAAAGACAAGTGGCAATGTTCTGATTTGAGGCAGGCCAAAGCAGAATGCTTCATGTTATCACTCTGAGAAAATGGGGTAAGAAACTTAAAACACTTGGATGCACAGAGTCATTCTTTTGGATCCCTTCACCTCATTTGTCTTTGGTGTCAGCCTAAGAGATGAAATGCATGTAACTGAGCAGCCTTGTAATTCTGGCACCATTAAGAAGACTGCTCTTCCTTCTCTCTTCCAGTCCTCCTGACACTCGTTTCTGGCCTGCGTTGTCTGATAAAGCCCAGACCCTGAAGGCCTTCCTTAAAGATCATCCTTACCGTGAGGACAGATGGACTTTTCCCAGGGGCTGAAAAAGAAGTCATGTAAGAAATGAGGAATGAAAAGCCCCCTTTGTGAAGGGTTCTGTTTGCTGAACAGGACTACATTTTACTTGTGACCTTCACTCGTAACATCTCCATGCTGCATTTCCAGCCATGGCAGTGCTTCAGCAGGCTCCCGCATTGTTCTGACCCAGCTGCCTACACCCTCACAAGACTGCAGTGGCAAATTAAGTCTAATATCTGTGTCCCATTTGTGTGCAAAAACTTCAAAGGCACAAATAAATTCCACTGCTTATTTATGAAACACTTCAGAGCTGTGGCAGTGGACAGGTACCAGAGGATTACTAGCTTGAATTGAAGTGCCAGTGCCAACTTTGTAGAAAAACTGAGATGAAGGCAACGAATTGAGAGAGTGAACTTCACCCTAAACTTCAAAACATGCCACAATGCTGTTGTTTCTGGCAATCTGAAACAAGTCTCTTGAAGTTGTTTTCCTAGCATCCACATCTGTTCTCTAGTGTTGGAAAGTCACAGTGGGGAGGAGGGGTAGAGCAACAAACATCAGGCAAGGGGGCTTTTTTTAAAAGGCACCAATTCCCTTCCTATTTCCATGGCCTTCTATTTCAGACTTTGAAAGTATAATATGCTCCAATAATTTGAGAGTATTATTGCCTGTCTCAAGCTCAAATTGTTGCTTCAAAATGTGGAAGCCATTTCTGGATTTCCCTATAGCTTTCACTCTTGCCTAAAACTATTTTGTAACACTCACTAATGTTCTGGTTTCTTTGTCAAGGCAGATGATTCTAAAGACAACCAGAACAACCTTATGCCAGAGGATGGAGATATATTAGCATTTCCAGGCCAAGACAATCAATTAATTGATAATAACTACTAGAATTAATCAGCCTTGTCTATCTGGCTTCATTACTCAGAAACAAAGCAACAGCATGTCTTTCCTGCTGCCACTGTTGTTCATTTTTTCTATATATTTTGCTTAATTTTAGATGGCATCATATTTGAATTTATTTCAAAATCATGCTTTTCAGTATCTCTGCTCTGCCCTGTACCAGCACAGCATATGGAAATTAAGGGTTTTGCTTGCTGGGCTGCATTTTCAGGAGGAGAAAGTGAAGGCGGGAGTGCTTATTAGGAATACTGGGACATTCTGGCTTCTACCTTTGCATCTGCAGGAATGTTGAAATCATTACCATAGACTAGCATGTATTTGAAGTAGGGTTAAAACAAGGTGGCAAAAGTCATCATTCCTGACCAGCCCAAAAGCAAATACATTTTTGCATAGGCCATCAGCAGCCACAGAAAGAGGCTTGGTAATATTAACATAAATGCTCAGGTGAAATCTGTGAGGGTTTAGGAGAAAATAGTATATCTCTGACTCCAAAAAAGAAACACCTTTCAGGCAGTTAGACCAAATTCTGGGCCTGTACAGTTTCAGCTTTGCTGTTTTTATCTGCTGCTGATTGTTTATCCACTTCCAGGATGGAAATGCAAATACCATATCCACAAAGACGGAGCAGTTGGTGACATTTCACAAATATTCTCAGCCAAAATGGTATTCTTATATGAAGAAACTCTAGACATCCATGTTGAGCATAAACCTAGTTGACCAAATTCAACTGTCCAGTCCTGACCTTCTTCTTCATGAGTTTTTTCTATAGATATTACTGTTTGAAGCCTTTCCATAATTTAAAGCACGTTACTCCACACTTTCTTTAGTTTTCAAAGCCAGGTCCTAAATAAAGACCAAAAAACACTTCAAACAACTTAATCCTTCCTAGAAAAGGCTGTTAGCATTCAAAGATGACATTACATCAAAAGCAAAGGTTAAACTCCAGAATGCATTCTTTGAATGAAGTAACAAAAGCTCTATTATAGCCTTTGATCACTTGAGCTCACCTGTAGGAAATGTTACACCTTTTTATTAAACTGTTGAATTGTCTTTGCTGTACAAGCTGGAGACATTCTTGACAAGCTTAAAGTCGTTAACACCTCTGAGGAATGCTCAGCAGAGCCTATAATACTCTCTCGTGTCTCTGCATGTTAGTACAGCAACTCTGTACTTTCCTAACAGCCCAGGCACTCTTTCCTTTTCTTTTTTTTTTTTTTTAACAAATTTATTGAAATGAGTATATTGGCAAAAAATAGCATAGCAGAAAAATTATCCATGACACAGATATGCACAGCAAAATATTTGATATTATTGAGAAATAAAGACCCTATCGCTAAATTAGCAAATTTATTGAATTACATGAGAGGTTTTTTAAATAAATGACCACTTAATTGCTGAAAAGAAAACCAAGCAACTGCATTTTTAATTGGTGGCTGGGCAGTACATTTAGCACTGGCCATTACCAACTGCAGCACACACAGTCAATTCATTTTTCATTCAGATAACCTGCATTCACAAACTGACACATACTTACCTGCCATGCTTTTCCTCCCTCTCAAGCATTAGGTACTTGTATATAAATGTGCATACATGTACTATGGACTATTTAAATAAAAATAAGATCGACCTTGTATCTTTAGTTTCTCTTCTTTTAAAGATTGCTGCACATTTATTTAGTTTTATAAGCACTGCCAAACATAAACTTGTCTTCTCTTAAAAGTAAGTAAATAAATAGGCTTATAAGGATTTTCTGCCAACCCAGACTGCTATTAAGTTCTAATGTCTCTAACAATGAACAGCTGAAAGCTATTTTTCTTCCAGCCTCTGGGGATCCTTTTTCCCCCCCCTTTTATTTCTTTGGTTATTTTGCACAGCTCATCTCTTTATGCTTAAAGATTATTTTTTAGAAAGACTATCAGTCCTATATGGGTGCACTCTCAAACACACAGAGAACTAGGAACTGATTCTCCTTTTCTCCCCAAATTGTTCTCTGTATACATCACTTCTTACATGCCACAAAGCTTTTGAATGTTTCTAATAACACTTTACACTTCAGGTTCTGAGACGTCTTCCACTGAATAAGCACTCACGTACACAAAAGCTGACTTCCAGACCATCCCTGCATGCACATACAAAAAGAATTCTTACATAGCAATGAATGCTATGAAACAGGAGAGAAACAAAGGGCAAACAACTACCAAATATAAATTATCGTGGATTTTTAAGTAGAGCATGTATCCTTTAAAAGAGGAAATGCACCTGCTGTCTGTATTCTAGCTGAATCCTCTCACACAGCCTCATGCAATCAGCAATAACTAAGTTTACACCCTTCTTTCCACTAGATCTATGATTTTCTTTGAGAACTTCTGACTTACTTATGCTTCTATGCTTGGCCTATTTAGAGATAACTATTCAGTGGAGGCTTACAGTGAGTTTCTGGATCTTAATCCTGTTGTCTCGATTAGTCTCTCTAATGATTACACAGTTTGATTGCCTCAGAGGGAGGTGGAGAAGAATGGGGTAGAGTGAAGGGAGCAGTTTGTGTAGTCCCCATTAGCTCCTGATTACAGGAAAAACAAGATAGTGTCATGTTGTCTGAGTTCAGTGGGGAGGAAGGTAACGTGCCTCAGAATAATTCTGTACAATCAAGAGATTAGAAGGATTAAATGTAACCAAACCTTTCCTAAAACAGAAGTGATGAGCAATATGTTTTTAAATGGTAAACACTGACTAATTTGTTGACTCAGTTGTGTCTACTAACACTGTGAGAGCACCAGTGAGAATAAAGCAGCTGCCCACACCTGTTTCCATGCTGAATCACATGAATTTAAGATTGCTGTGACTATATGACTTTATTCACTGTAGATTTCTGTACTTCTCCCTTTTCTGACTCAACTGGGCAATAAAAACTCACTATTCTCTAGAACTATGATTTTTTTTTGTACTTTTGGGTGACTAGAACAAATGAGTAAAAATTATCTCACTTGGAATAAATTTTCATCAGCTGTTTCTTCTTATATATGAGGGATTTTGAGTTTGTATTTTTCATAAAATTTGAAAATTACTTTCATAAAAATTCAACTAGAAAAACAATGAATAAATTTATTTGTTAATTACCTTTGAAAAATTATACAAAAATAAGCCTAATAGACTATTCATTTTTCTACTTTTGGTCATTTCTTAAATTAAAAAATTTCCTTATTTAATTTTAGGAAAATACCTAATATGCAGTAATATATGGAAATTCTTCATCAAATATCTTCAGTGTCTGGAGAACAATTTAATTTTTTCTGCAATCACAGTGCTGTCAGATCTAGAAAGCAATATTCACTCTGCACAGAAAAGCCATTTTTAGCCCTCACAAGAATCCTACTGTGCGATAATATTCACAGCAGTGAAAACATAAGAACATATTCACTTCTATTCTCCCTTAAAAGCTTGTAGAGGTGATGGCTTAAACTGAGAACAGCAGCTCCTCCACATCCCATCCTTATCAATCAAATATCATCTGTGCTGCTTATTTATTTTTAAAAGTAATCTATCCTTAATGTTAGCCTGCTCCTCCCTTCAAGGCACAACATTCAGAAGAGAGGAATAACTGTGGCGAAGTATGCAAGCTACATGTTCCAAAATCATCTGGAAAGCAAGTGCAACTCCTTCCTATATGTGCAGTAACACTAGAAGAGGGGAAGAACTCTGGTCTGTGACTTGCTTTCCTCACAACAGCAAAGTAAAGATATGTTTATAAAATTAAAGTTAAATAAGACTTTAGAGTTTTTGTAGCTGGTTTAAGATTATGTATCATGGAAAAAGAAATTAGTAATGCAATCTCTGTAAGGAGAGAGACTATGTTTCATGAAGTTAGACAGTGTAACTGGAAAATACAAAATTCTGAAGTCCTTTATCAGATGAACTGCAGGAGCTCTTGGTTTCCAAAAGTGTTTTGGTGCACATAACTCCCCTTCCAACCAACTCAAGGATCTAAAAATTAAAGTAACATCATAGGAAAACTGAAAGTTTACAGCTCATGTAGACACATGGGCTAAAGTTCACAACAAATTGGAAAAAAATTTGAATTGCTCTTGGCTTCAGATATCTGGCCTTCAGACACCAGGATGAGTCTCGGACTAGCATTCCCAAATCTGTTTAATTCATAAGCACTGTGCTTATCACAGAATCATAGAACAGCCTGGGTTGGAAGTGACCTGTATAGGTCACCTGGTTCCAACCCTTGTCTCCCAAGGGCAGGGACACTTATCAGGTTTCTCAAAGCCCAATTCAATGTGGCCTTGAACATTCACATGGGCATCCAGGTCTCCAAGACACTTATTCCAGTGTTTCATCACCCTCACAGTAAAGAATTTATTTGTCATGTCAAATCTAAATTCATCTCTTTGCAGTTTAACACCATTAGCCCTTCTCCTTTTGCTACAGGCCATACTACAAAGTTTTTCTGCTTCTCTCTTTAAGCCCCTTTAAGTATTGAAAGGCCACAGTCAAGTCTTCCTGAGCCTTCTCTTCGTCAGGTCAAACAACCACAACTCTCTCAGCCTTTCTTTATGAAGTAAGCACAGCTATATACACAGACTTTCTACCAATGCCTAAACTGGACAGCTCTCAGCACAACTCTTTCCCCATAAGGAGTCAGAATCTGAGGTTTACTCAACTTGTAATAGAACATAAAATGAATACTTGTGGGGAAAGAGGTTTATTGAGAATCACATAAAAACTCAGAGGACTGAATTCTGCAAATACAGGGATCCTTCTGGCTGGATGCTCAGCCTCATTTGGAAAAATATAGGCAGAAGATGAATTATAGATCTGAAAGAACAGGTTGACATTGATGTTTAAAAAAATTATTTCCAAATAGTCACCCCAAAACTAGACTTTTTTTTCAGATCATTTGTTCAGTAACCTTAGTAATCATTAAAGGAGTTTAGGGATTCTTTTGGCACATTATGCATCACAAGCAGAAGCTAGAAAGTCACAACACTAAAAAAAGAAGTTGGTTGCCCTAGGCATGTTTCAGCTTACTGTCAGCTCAGTCTGTTCTTGTGTTTCACTTGTAATAGCTCCCTTGCCATACTTATGACTAATAACAATAAAATATTAACAGAATAATTTTGCTTGGTGGTGACTCTAGAGACAGGAATGAAAGATGTTGTTGTGTCCTCTGTTTTGTTTCTAGTCTGACAACTAATTTTGCTCCCATTGCTACTGTAACATTTTGATGCCAAAGGGATCAGTGACAGCAGTACTGCTGTATTCATCACTGGTCTAAGAATAAACAGCCTGGTATGGTCTCCTCACCTTAGAGGGATTTTTTTTTTCTGTAGTGCCTCTTCCTTCTCAACTAGAACTTCCTTATACCCTCCAACTTCCTATGGCTTTTCCCATTTCTTCCCAGATGTTGTGAAAAGACAGGGTGATGCTTTTCGTCCTTGAGCTGCCTTGCTGCTCATGTTGAACTCCCTTTCAACTCTTCCAGCTCCTTCTGCACTCATTCAGCCTACTGCTGCAGACCTTAGAGCTGCTCCAATTCCCAGAGCCTCGAGAGCAAAGCTTTCTTCAAAAACCAACCCTCTCCTCGTCTGTACTGGAGCGATGGATACGAAAGGTTTGCCAGTTCTCAGAAGGCTCTCCTGCAAAATCAACCCAAAATACCCTACAGATTAAATTTGAAATTTATAACAATATATTTTTATATCACTGTAATTCTAAACATGCCTACAGGTCCCAGGTGAGATTGGGCACTACCCATAGGAATAAACAGCCCTCAATGCATGTTCACCGTACAAATTTAATCAGACCAAAGATAAGGAGAGCAGAATTTGTGCAACACCTGTGGCAACTGCAGCAAAAGTGTTCAGGCTGTACTATGAACGTGATACTTTGTACACTGAATTGAGTTTTTATAGTTTTCAGGGATTTTTGCAAAAGTTTCAAGCGGTTCTGGGATGTAACAAATTATGGTCTATTTGTTCCAGCACTGGTACCTTATGAGCAAGGGGTCTGTTAAAAGTTTCTCAAACATCTCATTCAAACTAAACTCTGAAGAAAATTTTATTTTTTTATACCAATTAAAGTCTATGTTTTTAATCTCTTGTCACATAAATGTACAATTTTATGTGCAAGCTAGGATGGATTCTTAGAATAAGAACAAATAAAATTTAAGAGGGAAAAACAAGATAAGATTTTTAAAATAGGCTTGAAAAAGGCACTAACCAGTAATATCAAGGTTGACTTTTGCATTGTCTGAGTAGTTTGTAGCCTGTCATTCAAACCAAATGATGCCATTAAAATATGTTTTGCAAACAGTGTGACAAGATTGGCAAATACTTGTGGTCTCACAGAGATTCCCCTCTGTTCTCATGTTGTGATTCTCACCTCTTTGTGGTATATCCACAGTTTGTCCTCTCAGACTCTTTTATTCTGGTGCCTTTTTATTGCTAACACCAGTCAACTCCAGATTGCAATATCCCTTGGCATTGTAGTGGTGATGTGATTCACATTACCACTGGCACTTTATCTCCCGATAATTGCATAATTAACTTACTGTGTAATCACCATTGTTTCCAGCAACTTGTTACATGATTGCTGCCTCAATTCCACAAAGCTGCACATCTTGATTTTGACATGGTCATACCATGTGATGTTTGAAGACTTGTGAACTTTGTGATGTCTGGAGGCTCAAAAGCTGGTTTGTGGAAGCTGAATAATCTTGAGGGGGGGCCATGATACTTACATGGGTAATGGCAATCTCTCTTGAATATCCAAACCAGAATATTCCTGTGATTAACTTACACATTTGCAAAAATAAATACATTCTAGATATATGAAAACTTCTATCACTTAGAAAAAATTCAACAAAAATAGATATGCTAAGCACTGCATATGTCACAGTATGCTGGTTGTTTTATTTTTCTAGCTATCTCTTTTATATACTGAGGTCTCCATACTTTTTCACATTTTGTGTTCTTTGTTTCTGTTTTGAACTGTATTTTTTTTAAGGTTTCTACTCCATTTCTCTAAGCTCTTGCATTTCTTTCACTCATTGAGAAGAATTTTTAGACAAGATTTTCAAGTCATTTCAAGAAGAGGCAAAGGTGATCTTCTCATCCCACAGTCTTGCACAAAAGAACAGGACAAAAAAAGTGTTCCCAGTGATTCACTACAAACATGACACCTTTTAAATGCTAATTGTTATCGTCATTATTCTTATGCACAGGTGGATTGCTCATTTTTGTACCAGTTCTGTTCAGTTTTGGTAACTAGTAAAAGTAATCTTGCAGGAACTCCTTGCAGCTCAAACTGACAAATTTCCCCAAATCCTTGCATGGTACAACATTTAATAGCCTGCAACCAGACCAAACATTGATATCAACGAGGATTATGTCTGCAGATCAGTAGCAGAAGCAGAGTTGGACAGACTTTTTGGACAATCTGGGAACTCATCATTGGGGTCTAGTCCAGCATGTGACACACTCTTTGCTTCAATATCTTATGCTGGAGGCCAGGGACAACTATTGTAAACCAGCCTTTTGAACTTCCCTGAGAATGCGGAACATATTACACATTACTGTTATATACAAATAGTCAGAATTGAGTCTGGATTCAGATGAGACCAGAACCACTTTTTCTATTGAAGATTTCTCCAATGAGACAGGCCAGAAGGGTGATGTTCACTATTGTTTAAATATCTGCCAAACTGCAGCTTTAATATTAATGGCTTATTCAGGTCATGCCATTTCTTAACGGGTTTTTTTGTATCATCCTCTATGATATTTATGCTAATGGCCAAATGCTTTCAATGAACTTAATTTCCAGCTTCACTGAAATAACTTCTACACATCTAATTTAAAAAGTAGAACACTTAATTTAAACAGAATATACATAAAAGGTTTTTTTATCTTTTGCCTTATACTGCTATTGTTAAGCCTGAATCAGAAATGAAATCTATGCTTGTTACTGGGAAAAAACCATTCACATTCAAAGTTTAATGTTACTCAGCTCTCCATACAATCACTGCAATAACACTTTATCTGCCTATTATGAGTGTCCTTGACAGAATATTCGCAGAATCATTTACAGAAAAAAAATTAGAAATGAGGGCAAGAGGATACGTACATATTTTTATAAATGTGTGTATATAAGTATATATGTTCTTGGAGCTGATTTTTCTCGGCTCTGGTCATTTGCAACGTCTTACTGAAATCATAAGACTTCTTATCAGCCACTATAACCTAAGCAGGGAAATCAGGGCTTCAGGATCCAGTCATGTTTATATATTATTTCAATTACATAAATATATTTGAAATTCTTAAAATAATAACTATTGTTGTGTATTGATTCATTACCTTATTGAAGAAAATGTTGTCAAATATAATCCTACTCAGTGGTTATATCAGTGAAATCATTAACCCAAACAACAACAATCTTCAGAAAGGTATGGTATGATTCCACTGAACTATTTACAGTTGCTGGCCAAATACACATTCTGGTGCAACTTCTTTTTTAAGCCCCTAATGAAACCTAACACTGTGGATTGGAGTCTATCTCCTCAAAACTGCAGCTTACAGGATACCTTTGTGGCGCATTAATCTTTTAACCCCTTGAGGCATACTGAACATCAATTACACAGTGCTGTTGCCCAGAGGTGAGATATGTGAGCTGGAGCTAAAGACAGACTACAGCAGCAGCATCTTACACACAGATCATGAGCACTCCATCTTCTTCAGGGTGTGGGGGCAGAACAATTTTGGAAAGCCATCAAGGCGTAATTCTGTATTTGAGTGTATTTGCGGCTAAAACTGACTTGTCACACAAGGAAGAGCTCGCAAATCATCCTGACCCTCCTGACCCCGTGCAATCTGCTCCTGAGGAACACGGGCTGTTAGAGCCTCACAAAAGAAGCAAAAAGGGACTCTTATAACTACCCTGGATTTCTCAGAGCATCCAGTTTAGGAGGAGGATGGAAAGCAAATACCAAAATTGAGAGTTAACATGGATATTGCTTAAAGACAAGGCAAGTCCATTTTGACTGAAAAAGGAGAAAATCAGCACAAAAAACATTTTATGAAGCCCCTGCTACTGAGATTTCCCAGCAGCTGCAAATACTAAAAAGTGAGTTTTTCCTACATAATAAAGCTCCCATAGAAATTGCAATAGCTATATGCCTGCTCTCTATTTCCTTTCAGCCACTAAGTTTGTTCTTAATGCATTTCTCACATTAATATATTGCTTTAGGAAGTATAAATCTAAAATATACAGAATGATTATGAACTTCAGCTTAGGATGGAACTGGTACCACCACTTGTCAGGGCATCCAGTACAGGTTGTTATAGGACTAGATGGTTGTGTCACAAATAAATGTATACCTTTTATGAGCAGCTACCTATGGATTCATCAAGGCTTGCCTGGATGCTATGACATGCTGCTCTCTATTCAAAGCAGTTGGCTCAAGAAACTTCTAAAACATTGATTAAAGGATGCATTGAGTGACTAAGGATAACTGTATATTGAATAATTGATGTGTTAGAGGATGATAGATGCATTTTCCAAAGATTGTCAATGAGTTGTTGTAGGGCTGAAGAAAGGGAATGAGTAGCCAGGAACTAACAGTGGGGTCAGGCTCCAAAACTAAGAGTTTATTACCTGTTTTTTTATTGTTCCTTTACTTGTATTCAAGAGAATGGCATGGAAGTAAATAAAGTCTGCATTTGTCTGTGTTCAAAACTGTACATATCTATTGCAAAGCTAATGAACTATCAAAATCAGTGCACATTACTGGATAATTTCTTTCTTTGGAAATAGTGGGTGTACCTCTTCCTGTGATAATTTTTTTTCTTGAGGTTGGGATTTATTGCCTGCTCAATAACTTCTATGGATTTACTCTCTAAACTTCTTATTATTGATTCATGTTTCATCGGACATTGCTATTTACCGTGTTTCAAGAACATTTTCCATTTTGAAATATATTTTAATATAAGAAGTGATCTATGTTGGCTAAATGTGTAAAGGTGTAAATATTTCTCTAGATATCAGATAGAGAAGCCACTACTGCTAAAGTCTATTAACCCCTGCTGTTTGTCCAGCCATTGTTTGTGACATCCTGAAGTCAGTCAAGGCTGTCTCCTCCTGCTCTCAGTCATCAACACCCTTCACAGATGCAGGTTTTTAGAAAGCAAAGCAGTTTCCATTGGTCTGTGGACCTGCCCAAAGTCCCTCAGTAGCACAGGCACAACTAAGTTTGTCAGCTTTAAGATAAGGAACACATAACTTAGTTTTTTTTATATAAAGGGTGGTACATTCATTTTTTTACTGCAGCAGAACAGGTGCCATCTTCTACTCATGCCCAGTCTCTGCTTAAAGATAGCTGCAGTTATCTCTATTTGACTACCATTTCTACTCCTGCCTTCATTTGCAATACTATCAGTATTTTAAATATCTGAACAAATGCATGAAATATTTAGAAATTTGCTTGAACTGTATAACCAAAGAATTAAATGCAGTAAATAAACACTCATGTTAGTAAAGTCAAACTTTACATAGATTATAACTCTTCCTAGAATTAGTATGTTGCAGCTTCAGAAGCTTGCTGTGATGGTAAATAGCTTTATACAGTCACAGCCTTTATTCAAGGGCAAAAAAGAACAGATTGAAGGTGGGTATTTTGCACACACATAAACAGATTTGAACCTGGCAGTAGAAGTGCTGGGCTTGCTGAAGTTTGCGGAGTCTTTTAGTAGGGCTAGGGTCTCATTCCCTGTTTTGGTTTTTTTTGTTGGTTTTTTTTTTGGCAGCATCTTTCATCAGTGAAGCAGTAAGGGAGAGTCTTAGCTCTGTTAGATCTTTAACTTCTAGATAGATAAGACTAATCTAAAATGGGTTCCCTCTAGAGTTAATGGATGCAGATAGACATCTCCAAAGGGTGTTTCATCCCACCTAGTTTTGATGGAAGAACTACCCTCAGGAGATGCATGTTTCTCTCTGCTGATTATAGAGAAAATATAAATGACTAGTGCATTTAGGTGTCTAGCTTTCAGATAGCTAACTTTACATTAAACAAATACCACTCTGAATAGAGATTTAGTTGTAGGTATTTTTAAAAATCTTGTGATCTCATTTCCAAAATGAAAATAAAAATGCAGAATAAAGAAGTGATGCACTAAAACTGCTGTATAGATGCATGCAAAGAACTTAATGGGTCTCTCCCAACACCATCAAACTTTCCATGACATTCTAGATAATCCTTATTTCTTTGATTGCTCTATGTTATATTATCAATAAAGTCACACAACTAGAGTAATATTCATTGCTTTCATACACGGACACTTAAACACCACACACCAGTGTGGCTCTCAGAATGTCTTACAAACATTAATGAATTTAATGTCCCTGTGAGCAAAATAGTTTCATTGTGTTTCCGATGCAGCTATTGAAACCACAGCAATACATATGGGATAGACTCTAGTTCTTGAGAACTACAAAGTTTTATTAATGCTCAAGTTATAAAACAAAGACTTTTGAAAGTAGCTTTCTGGAGGAAATTATTCTTGGCAACAGTGCCAAAATTACAACTCTCCTTTTTTTTTTTTTTTTTTTTTTTGTGCAACCTGTGATTGGCAATTTTTGTATAATAGAAGATTAAAATCAGATATGCTGAGATACTTTAAAATCTTTTCAAAGGAATAAATATATTTCTACATATTTGGAGGAAAGTTTGCAGCTCAATATATGACATAGTAATTTCTATCACAATGCACTATACATACATAGTATGTTAAGTGTATATCATTAAACTAGTTGTGAAAAAGGTATCACCACTATTTTTTAAATGTTTACCCTTTAAAAACAGTGATTATTCTGAATTAGAATAAAAATTAAAATTGTTATTGGAATATTTTGAAAAATATTGTACCGGTACTTATGGAAAAAATGCATTTAATTTCATATGTCAAAAAACACCTTATAGCTGTATGCAATTAGGCAAACATGTATTCTATATGTGATATCATATGCATCTTTACAAATATATAAGCAGATGCAGAGAGGTTCAGAGGAAAAAGCCAGTAATGTTGGAGAATATGTAAACATTTTCAGAAGATTGTGGTTTATTATTTTGATCATTAAGAAATGTTTTTAATAAATTTTTACAAGCATATAACTCACTGTGGGAAGAACATTTCCAAGACTACTTCATAAGCTTGTTCCTTGACTTATCACTAGTCTTTGCGTTTTGAAAAAGAAAATTAATCACAATCATATTGACTAGTCTGGAATGCCTTATTTATTGAAAGAAAACATCAGATCATTCTGTCAATTACTAGTGCAATACTTCAGCATTTTTGATCATTAAAAGGATCATTCTCTAATTTATGAAAGTAGATGACCAGGATTTTTCATATTTTCTTTATTTATAGATAAATGCACATCTATATGTACATTTATGTACCTGTATGAACAGAAAAATTACAAGGACTTTGCAGTATATTTTATACTTTTAATTGTTGGTGAAGAGTACACACATCTCTTTCATTATCTATTCTGACTGTCAGAACACTCCCATCATTAGGAACAAATTAGCTGTCCTCTCTCCTTAAAAAAAAAACATTTCAGGACTTGCTTCTAAAAGGTTCCCTGCAGACCAGAAAGAAATCTATGGGCTTCCAGAGACCACTACACACTGTTGATGGATCCATCCATCTCAGTAGCAAATTCCATATTTCTGCCAAAATAAAAGTGTTCAGACTATTTGTAGATAGTGTAAACAGTTCTCATTTCCAAGAAGAAACTGAAATTAGAAATTATTTCTGGATAATTTTGCTCAGCATGTCTGCTGCCTCACCTCACTCTGCCCCAAAATACCTCACTCAGGTTTTTCAGGGTGGGTTTTCTCCCCTGTGAGAGGCAGACAGTTCACAGAGGGCTGCTCTTTCTCTGGATGTGTCAGTTCTGGCCTTCCAGTTAATGGGAGAAGAATACTGGGTGTCTGAAGCATGCAAGGAGCTACAACACAGGACATCTCTCCCTCTCAAGTTAGCAATCTCTTGCTGCCACAGGGCTTTTCTTAACAGAAGAGCTTACCTGCCTTAGCACTGCTTTTGGATCTTGGTGCCAGAAATACACAGAAAAGTATCTACTAATTATCTGATAAATGTGTTTGTTCATGTCTGAAGTGCAGCTTATCTAATTGCCAGTGCCCTTCCTATCTTCCTCTAAGGGGTGGGTTTAGCTGAGAGTTCTCCCAAAGAGCTTGCTTTTCATGTGAGTAATTATGTGCTTTGCTTGCTTCGAAGGGATATTAGCTCATCTGCCAATGGCAGCAAAGGAAAAAAATCTCAAGGAGATTCAGATCTAAAATAATACAGAAGCAAAGAATTTTGGATTTGTGGCTTTAGACTTCATTAAAATTAACATAAAATTATCAGTGAGACTTACTAGAAAGTACAAGAAGATCTGTGTTACTGGAAATGCTATCTTAAGGGCATAAACTTGTAAGGCCAGGTCACTAATCAGTTTCATACTTGGGAGCCAGGAGATTGGAAAGTTAATAAAAACAATCAAATGAAGAAGAAAAAAAATAGGGGTTATTAAGAGTGTAAACTCTTGCAAGCTCTTGCAAACTTTGCAAATCTCTTGGCAACCACTTATACATCTGAAACTCCCATTACTTTCTGGGTACTAGCAACTTCAAGGCCTTCATGTGTCCCTTTCTTATGTTTTGCAAATCTTCAGGAGCTACTACCTACTGCAAAAGACAGAAAAGGGTTTAGCTTCTTGCTATGTCTACTGGACTTTGAACAGAGGTGAAGGGCTCAACCCATTTCAGAGGATATATAAGCATTATCTTGTCAGAATATAGGCTCAGCTTATTTAATAAAGTAGAAACCATTAATCTGGGTAACAATGATAACTTGTAATATGTATTACATACAATCTAAAATAATGTTTGCATTTCTCATTAGGACAATCAGGTGGCTGAAGGAGAATGTTAATACAGTTATACAGTTATATAGGTTCATTTGAACATAACCTTCCATCTTGAATATTATCCTGATCCAGGTAGATACTATCCCTTCTGTCAGTACATTTAATACAGCCTCATCTCAGCAAAACACATTAAAATTCAGCATAATTTCACTGAAGAAAAAAATAGCCAGATTTGTAACATTCACAGAAGACAAGCAATATAGGAGATAAATGCACTGGTATTTTATTTATGAAGTTACTATAAGTTTTCTCACACATCCAGAGAGAAAAAGGGATGAAATACAAGTGAAACAAAAGTATGGCACTGTCCAACATATCTTAATAACAAAGAAGTAAATTTCTGTTTCTCAGCAGACTAGATTCATATAAACTCTCAAGTACCCTAGTCTGACTATAAATTTACCATTCTTATACCTTATAATCTCCTCATAATTTTTTCTTCTGAATACCTTGTGACTGAAATTGTTGTCTGTAAATCCCACCAAAGTGGGAAAATCAATTAAATAAATATCTGTTTTTCCAAGTATTGCAAAGTGCTGCTACTCCTACAGGAATATATTTTCAGCAAGACAGTGCAATTTGATGTGGCACTCTTATTTAGAAGGTGTGCAAATTAACCATGGAAGTACAGTATTCCTGGCAGAGTGGAAATATCTACATCTATGTTATTTGATACATTATCTGTATCACAGCTGATGTCTCACAGCAGCTTTCTATGCAAGCACTGTCTTGTAAGAGGGGAGCCCAATACTGAAGAAGAACCCTTCAAGTAAGGACTGTTCATTACAATTCTCTCACTTTCAGAAATTGCTGAAGTTTTGAAAGCAAAGCAAGGTGTCACATGATATTAAATTATTAGATTATTAAATTATTAGATTTGGAGCAATACTTATAAACATTATGTAGCCAGAAAAAGGATGAAATTTTTCCAGCTTTTTTCTGAGAAGCTGGAACATAAATTGATTTGTGTATTGAGACTGATGTCCAGTCACTTCACATGAAGCTTATGTGATATTCTGACTGACTCGTATCATTCTGATTTTCACCACCCACCATCATGAATGAAAAAGGATGATACTTTGGCTGAACAACTATGACCACCTAAGTTGCAGGTATTTTAAAAATAATAATAATTTTTAAATCCTTGTGCAATAAGAATACAAACTTGATAGAATTCTAATAACATTTGGGTGTCTAAATACTTTTAACTTCTTTAAAAATCCATTTATAAGAGAGTATATTCCCTGCAGCTGCACTCACTACTGAAGAGGGATGCAATATACTGCAGTATCCAGCATCAACACCAGAACCTGCCTAGATACAGCATCTTAAAGGTTGCTTGCAATTGATTTCCTGAGTTTCTCAGGCAGGTTTTGAGCCTGCAGTGCTTAAGGCAACGGAAGTTGTGTCACCTAGACTAATTTACAGAGTTGATGGCACGGTTAGTCTAACATATGTATAGTACACTCTTAAATTTCAGTAACAAGTTTCAACTCATAAACCTTAACATTTTTAAATAAGTAAGTACCAGGGATGCAAACACAGCCAGTTAAATTATTTCACCATAGCAATACCAAAAAAAAAAGATAACTTAGAGTATCCATGTTTTAAAGTAGTTTAAAGCCAGGGGCTTTTTCCTATGATGGTAATTTACAATATCATATGATCTGTCAGCTTCTCTAGATTTAAGTTTACATTTGTGAGTTTTAATTTAAGAATTCTCTGATTTAACATAGATTTAGACTTGACAACACCTAGCATGCTTTTTATATATCCTCAAAAATATGTTACAAACTGTTTTGAATACTACAGGTACCTAAGTTTCTTATCACTGATTTCAACAAAAACCTTGTGATCCAAATAAAGGAAACCAGAATTAGATTCTCAGTGAATACCTAATGGATGGCATGAATCCACTAATGAATGGCACTAATAGGGGTAGTTGTGAACAAATACTTCTTGGGAAAAGTTTTCAAGTTAAATGGAGATTCGGTTAAATTGTAGTTTCAAATTTCTGAGTTACATTCATTACTCACATTCAGCCCACAGAAGATACAGTTTCCATCAGACCTTCCAGTTTGACTGCCAAAGTAATAAAGATCTCAGAAAAGCAGCCATGGTTTGTTCTGGTATGGGATTTGGATATGTTTGCCTTTTTTAAGTACTTTATTATTTATAATCAATTTAATATTTAAATTAATATTTAAAGTAGCACTTTATTATTTCTTGTTATTGACTGTCTTAAAATCATCGCTTTAGCCACTGTAAACAGGAGCATATAACAACTTTATTATAAATTCAGTTCTGATTAACAATCATCAAGCCTATACTTCATTGAAACAATTTGTGAGAAATACACTAAAGGCCAAGCAATCCTTAGCTGCAGGGATTTTACCACCATATCTTAAAGCAATTGCTTTGTTTTCAATTCAAGGAATAAAATTAGGTTATCATTTTGTAATTTCAATATCTATTTTTATAGCAGAATTTGAAGCTGGTTCCAAATCTATATGGGAACATATATGGACTGATTTTCAAATACTTTTGATAAACTTACCAAGAATATGCATGTGCTGCAATACAAGTTTAGCTCCTTCAAAAGGTTGGACCTAAAAGTTTAATCCCGAACACAACAATGAACTGTACATGCAATACTTCTATGACCTTTTTCTTTTCTGCTGCCTTCAGAGTAAATCTTCCTTACCACTGCAAAAGACACTTCCATATTCACACACAGACAAACACAGACACACATAGTTACCCCTTCTCTTTACTCTACACTTTCTCTTTCCTTGAACCCCACTTCCCATCTCTATGACTAGTGCTCCCTTCTAAGGAAAAAGTTCAAAAGAGGTTTTGTGTAATTTGGATAAGCAACAAGATTTCATGCCTATCCAAACAGTACTAAACCTCTCAGTCTTTGAACTTTTCCTTAGAAGGGAGCACACAAAATTTTATGCTTATTCAGGACACCTGGATTTTCAAACCTGAGCTGGAATTTAAGAGGACAGCCTCACTTTTATGGTTTAGTACACATATGAGTGAATAATGAAGTAAGAAAAGAAAAATAAAGTTTGCCGAACATCCTCCTGTCTCATCTCTCTCTGTAAGATGAAATAGATTAAATTACTTATCCATCACAAGAAAGCTGTCCGGGTTTTTAATTCACAGCCTATTGCATATGCATTACTTTTCAGAGTAAACATGATATGTTGTTGCCTCTTAATGTATTTCAGCACCAGAAATTCCAGACTGAACAGTGCAGAAGAAAAGGAAAACAGTGTAAGGAGACTTTTTTTAAATCTTATTATAAGAGTAGGAAAACTGTATCTAAATTTGTTAGCATGTAGGCTTGTATGCATTTCATATATTCGATTTTTCTTATTATTTAAGTTCTGGCATCACAAAAGGACATTCAATTTTCCTTATATCCTTTTTCAGGTAGAATAAAATCCTTGAGACTATGATTTCGCCTTTTAGTCTTGAACCTGGTCTCCTGCTCCTCAGCAATAACATCTTCAGAATAGCTGAGCACTTCAGCTTAAGCTTTCTCTTCACAGTTGCCAAAAGCAAGATTTTGAGGATGATATTAGAGAAAACTATTGCAATGCAAGTTCAAACAGTTGGAGTATTGCCCTACGAGAAGGGAGTGACAGGGACAGCAAGGTGTCTGCCCTTCTGGTGATTCCTGTAACTGGCTTCTTAGCTGAGTTTCTTCCTGCGTCCCTGGTTAAGACAATACCATTAGAAACATAAATGTTTCATATCAGTGGTTCCTACAGAGTGCAGCAGACCCACAGTAAAATAAAGAAAGTGGCATTATTTAAAAATAAATGTCATAACACTTGACAGGTTCATGTAAATGAGGACCTTACTAGGCAAAAAAAAAATTTAAAAATAAAAAAATAAAAAGAATGTTTTATTTTCTTGAAAATTAATTCAGGACTAAAATAACAGGTGATCCAGGCTGGAATCTAGGAACACAGTGCCTGTGACACACATAGACACACATTAGCTTCTCTTAGTCTTTCTGTTTTATTGGTGAGGAAAGTGTAATTCTCCTATTTTGATATGAATTGCATAATTCTCAGAAAAACCTTCTCTATTTTACTGTTTCTTCAGTTGTGAGGAAGACATAAGGAAGAGACAGAGGGGAAGGAAGGGGAGGCAGGGAGAGTGATGAGGGCTGGGCTGAGTGGCAGCACAGAAGAGAACCAGCAGTTCGGGTCCCCACCTTCCCTCTCTCTCTGTCAGAAACACAGCAGAGGTGCTTTCAGACCGAAATGGAGAAAGGCAGTGTGTTCCTCCCCTGTTGTCACAGCAAACATAGCAGGTCCTCCTGATGTGGCTTCCAGCTTGCTCATCTTCTTGCTTTGTCAGAAGGTTGCCATCCTTTAGAAAGCTACACAGCATTTTGAAAGGATTAGGGTATAAAGCACAATTCAATCCTTTACTAAAGAGAGGCAGAGGAGGGGAAGGGGAAAAGCAAAGTGTCAGGTGCTACAGAGTGACTGGATGAGGACACGTGCACAAATAAAAACAGCGAATTGATTGAACCCCTGTTCCTGCGAAGCAGGGGCAGAAAGAAATGATACGTGACAAATGCTGCCAGAGCAAAGCAGGAGGAGAAAAATGTAGTTTATGACAATGTGCGAAGGGAAAGGATTAGGTGACACAAACAAGAGGAAGGTCACCCACCCCACCCTTCCCCCCCCCTCAAAAAAAATGCACTAGTTCTACAATTTAATACTGACATGGAAAGCTTTGTCTTTACTATTAACTGCATTTTAGCTACATACATTTAGAGTAATGGCAACAAAGGCTGCTCATCATTGTACTACCAAAGCCTGACAAGGTGGGGTTTTTCCCTTTTTAGCTTTTAACTTCATGTCAGCAAATCCCCTCATATAATCAGGTTGCCCACATCTTTTCCCCCCGCAAATATATGTAGGATTTGCAGCTTTTCTTCTGTTCTATTCCAAGACAGGTTTCACCTTTAACTTTTATTATTTTTATGGGGTTTTTTTACTGTTTTAAGCCTTTTTGTTGTTGTTTTTTTGATGCATTTAATTCACAAAATGAAGAAAAAGCAATTTTTATTAACACTTTCTCATTTTTTCTTCTCCTGGATTACAGCAAACACCATTGTAATTCCTAGAAACAGGACTGTAAAGCCCTAGCACTACTGAAACTACTCAATTTGTTAATTGCTAAGAGGAACTTTACTTAATGTGACAATGGCTGCCCTCAATCAAGAGTTTCAAAAGACTTTTTGTTCCTAAATGGCTGTTATGGAAAGGATATTACCTGTCTCAGAAATTACAGCAGGATGTTGGCAAGCTCTAAGTTCTCTGGGCAGGACTTCAGCAGTCCAGCTAGATCCTTTTCTACACTGTCACCATCTACTTGGCCAGAACCCAATCTCATTTATCCTGGAACAGCCATGACCAGTCTGGACAAAAGGGGGTGAAAGCAGAGAGCTAACAACTGTAAATTAATGTTGCTCCCTAAATTACTGTAGTCTGTCCTGAACATGATTTGAATTAATTATGTGGAGCATGTGGACAGAAAGCCCACAGTAGTGAGCAAGTGTACAACACCCCACAGACCTAAGAATTAAAGGGGAAATTTCTAGTATAGGCATCCAAAATATATTCATGGCTATTTAACTGTCAAAGTTGAAATAATTACTGAGCTTAAAAGATGCTATGAGATGTTTTATTAGTTAAGAAAACCATAACTGTTATCATTTAAATGGCTTCAATTAAAAATATGTGATATTATGAATTTAATAAGTTAGTGGGAGAACATGAACGCAATCCATCACATATGAGTATCTAAATCTGAATGCAGAGCTCATAATACTCACTGGAAAGTTATAAGTATTCCACCACTTTTAACCATTTTATGTAACTTATGAGAGTAGACAGAGAAAGTTACTACTCATTATAATGGAAGTACAGAATCTTAATCCACATAATCAGACTTAATGAAAGACTAAGAAATAAAGGATATGAACAGATCTGTAATTTTGGCCTTCCCTGATCTCTAAGTTAGTCAGCACAGTTCTTTTTCATCTCCAGAATATTTATTTTCATCAAGTTTTAATACAGCAGGCAGGCTTTCAAAGGAGAAGTTTTAATAAAAATTATTATTAAAATCATAACAATTGTGCATAATCTGGATTAGTAATTTTTTTTATCCAGGTTGAGTATGCCCCACACTTGGTTTTGTCACTTTGGGAGTAAGAAGTTTACACACCAATTGAGTTTGCTTGGTTTGGTTGCTCTTATTTTCTGACACATTTTCATTCCCGTCCCTGATTCAAAGGCAAATAATATACAAGCAGGCACTGAAGGAGAGACCATTCTCTGTTCAGTAGAAATCTTTAGAGAATAATTTTTGCCATAATATTCTTATGTTGAAACTCTGAGCTATTGGAGAAATTAAACTTTACACTTTGGATCATTTCAGATCATATTTTTCATCATTGCTGATGTGCCATCTGTTACCTCTCCCTACCAAAACCATTACCTTGTGCTTTAAACAAAATCAGCTCCTTCAAACTGAGAATGACAGCCAGTCAGTGCATAGCACATTTCATGATAAGTCAGGAAAACTTTGCCAAAGACACCCAGACTCCACTTTTTTACAAAATGAGGTTTATAATGAGGTTGTAATCTTCAAGCAGAGCTGTGCAGGATCTCAGTCTATGAGGCTTTATCCTAAAACTAGTACTGAGAATTTCAAAACAAATTTGAAAAGTCTGCAGAATTAAAGGTCTGTAAACTGACATGCAATGGATATGCTTAGCATACATCAAATATATGTCAGCAATAAGGACTGCCACTCAAGAAGGAAATTTTGCTGGACGTTGCAGGTTGTCATCTTTAAGGCTGCAGTTCTGATGCAGACAGCTCATCTATTATGCTCCACAAGTCTTCAGTTTGTGGATATCTTAGTACAGAACTCTCCAATTAATTGCTTGAAGCTGTAGTAATGTTATGCATGACAAGCAGGAAAATTGCTCTGATTAGGCAAAAGTGCAGAGTCAGACCTCAGAACAATGCAGTTGTATTTCCTTGTGAATACACAGGACAGAAAAACTACGACAGCTCTTCTTTTTGAGTGGATGTGAAATAAGCACTTGATGCTTTCATTAAAAATCAAGTAAATAGGATTTTTATATCATCGCTGTCACAGAGAGCCAACAGACCCCTTTTTCTGAAGGAGAAACATCTGTCTTTGAATGGGATGCTTGGAACAACATTTCCTCTTTCTACTGGAACATCAACAGAAATCCTCTCTACTGGAAGTACATGAAGAGAAGCAAGCATAAGTCAGCTAGAATCACTGAAAATACATTGCCATTTCTTTCTCTCCTACTCCTGAGAATATTTTATCTTTTCCAAGGAATCCCTCCAACTGGGTTTGTAGCAGAGACACAGCACCCTGACCACTTCAGGAGAGTGCAAATTTCAATTCATCTGGAAAAGGGCATTAAAACTGAAATAATTGAATAAGACAGAAAGAGAAATGAAGTAAAATCAGCAAAGTGTTCTATCTTAAGACAAAAAAAAAAAAAACCAAAAAAAAAACCAGAGGAAGATCAAACATTACAAAAGCTAAAAATAATAGAGACAAATACGATATCTTGTGTTCTAGTTTCACAAGCATTAGGTTCTAGTAGCAAGTCAGAAGTCATCCTGGAATTGAAAAAAAAGGTTAAAATAAGAAATTAGTAAACCAAATAGAAGAGAAATATCATTACTACCTGTTGAATCTCAGAAAGCATTAGGAAAAAATAACATGTAAGTAATTACATTTTGGAAATCTTTTTAGGTAAAGGACATTGACCTCAGGCTGTGAAATGAGCAGGGAAATTGCCTAAATAAGCTGAAAAATCTTAGTTAAAGGAGTAAAAACCAGGATTATTGTAATAATTTTTCACAGTCTGAGTAAACAAATCATTTATTTATATTATATTAAATTATATTTTATAGTTTCATAGAAATATTGTAATAATTTTCCACAGTCTGAGTAAACCATCATTTATGTATATTACATTAAATTGTATTTTATAGTTTCATAGGAATGCACCACTGTTTGAAAGGTGTGTCAATGTATGCATGTAATTTAAAAATGTACAGTTGCAGTCTTATGTCTTTCTGGAACACGGATCTGTATGATATAAACAATATATTTATGTAAAACACGATACACATAAACAGTAGAAATATGCAGACCATTAGAAGTAACATGACCTAACCTTGAAGTTCTACATGCCCTGAGCAGGAGGTTACACCAAACAAGTTCCAAAGTTTCCTCCCAATCTTAACTGTTCCCTGGTTTTAAGGTGGGGGTGGTTTGGCTTTTTTATAAATTACCAGCAAATATCTTTCCTTGTGAAGCACCTTGTGGTTCCCCAGTAGCTGAGGGAAGTCTGAGCAACAAGGTCTCACATAATCTTACAGTTGTGGGGCTGATGGCAGCAAAGATTTTCCCAGCTCCCAGAGGCCAAAGCTTGAATCCACACAGTCTGCTGTCTTCTGCCCTACTACAGATTTCTTAGATATAATGTCTACATAATTATTAACTTTTGCAATCACTGTAGAACAAAGCATGCTGAAAGTATAGGAAAAAAAAACAGGTGAATTGCAGACATGAGGTTAAGCTCTTGAGAAATATAATACAAATGAGATATACCTAGAAGTCCTTATGCAGAGTATTGGGATTACAAAACAGTTTACAAACACGTGCAAGAAGAAAGACTGTTTTTTCTGTAAAATCTTGAAAAATGAAAAAAAAAATCAGAGTATAGACACAAATTATAATAGCCATAGCACTTATAGAGAATTACAAAATTAAAGATAATAAATGGAAAGAAGTGGGAAAATATCTTAAAACAATGCCCTTCAGTGTATTTGAGTTTCAAATAACTGTTCAAATAACCAGTTTATTATAAAGCGCTGAAAAATATTGAGACTATACACCAGGATTTTCAAAGAAATGGTAATAAGAGCCAAATTGGTGCTCATCTGCACCATAAAAAGCCACACAACTCCATTCCTGCTGAGATAAACAAAGTGAAGGGCTGAGTTTGCATTAAATATTTGGAATAACTATATCTGAACCCTGTATTGATCACCTTCCCCTTTCCCTGTGATAAGCAACACTCCAGGTGGACACAGAAGAGCTGTCAGAAGTGGCATGCAGAGAACAGGCACATCTCTTGCTAGAGGCCTCAGTTAGGACCAAAAGCAGCTCAGAAACACTGAAGAGAGCCGACAGCGGGTAATCCTGACCCTCTGCTGAAGTCACATTCACTACTTTTGGGTTTGCAAGACAGAGGATGAGATAGCACCAAGACAGCTAGCCTGGGGACAGGCTCCAGGTTATTAAGACAGCTACGGGGCTAGCCAGGAGGGATACAAACTTCGGTGAATTTTCCTGAGGGGAAGGGGGAAAATGGGAGTTAAGACCAACCAAGTAGCGTGCCCGGTAGCAACAGTTACACGATGGCAGCCTTCAGCTAGCCAGAGGCGTCCATGAAAACTGCACAGAATCAGTTCTGAAATCCAACAGTAATGTCCATTTGTTGTAGAAATTAATTCCCCAAAGAAGAGAGCAAAGGGAAAAAATCAAACATAGCAAATTTTTCTGACATTACAAAATGAAGTGCAAGTCTATAACCTTCTCAATATACTATCTCTGTTAAAGTAAGGACTTCATTTCTGATGACAGCCAAATCCCCAAATATTAGTACCATGAAGCATTATTAGATATTGAACCACTGAAGAAATACTGTAGCAGAATAAATAGCAATGCTGTTCTATTTCTTTGAACTAGATTTTTGAAACAAAGTGTGAGTCTTTCTGTAACTACACAGGTGTGACAGAGAAGCAGTACGACTGAATAATGGAATAAAATGTTTCTCTATCAAATATATTAAACCAGTTAATGCAGATGAGTAGTTACTGCTCGCTTGCTTCCCAGTAGCATTGGCTTGCAAATTATTTGCAAGAGGATGTTGAATTCTCTCTTTGGTATAGATCCAGCAAAACCACTGCCAGATCACACCTCCTGGGAAATGTGGGACTTGGCATGGGATTTGGCACAAGACTTTACAAATGTCAGCTTTCCTGTAAAAACATCAGGTCTGTTGTCATGAAAACATCAGTTATGAGTAATTTCTTTTCTTAATATTACTAGCCAATACAAATAGAGAGGGGATGAGATGTCAGTCATGTGCAGCCATGCACTCAGAATTGGATTTTTGTAACAGAATTGCCAAGAATAGAAATATGAATTTTGGATTTTGAAATGTATGCCCACGTCTTGGATCAGTACATGTTGTATTTAAAAGTATCTCTGCCCTGTACTTGAGAATGCCTGTCATTATGAAATAACTGACAACTAGCAAACAGCATGAGCTAGTTTCTAGGTTTCTAGTTTTCTAGGGTACCGCCCCATTTATTTTCTTCACAGAAATTTGTATCAAAGTTATGATATTTTTTTTAATTAATGTTTCCCAATAGTATAAATCACTAAAGAAAGGTTAGGATTTTATCACAATAATCATGGTAATAAATTCAGCAGTCTTTGATGTTATTTTACCAGCCTGGCATGCAATGAGTTGCATTATAGTTTTACTGAATCAATACAGCTAAGCTTCTAGAATTGCCAAAACTTAAAATGGTTAATTAGGTACTCATTTTAATACAGTGCCTTATCTGTGGGAAAGCAGGGAACACCTGCTCCAGAAAAATGCAAGTCATCTTTTGGAAGATGGCTATTAAGTCTGAGGAACCAGAACAAACTTTTGGGCTGAATGGACTACATGCAGCATTTCAATAGATCTTGGTTATTTCAGTATCTATCAACCTGCCAAGACATAAACCTCCAGTCCCCTGAGTCATACATTATATTTACATTTCCTCTTGACAGTGACAGCAATTTCACCTGCACCTGAAAAAACACTGCTGAAAATCACAAAATTAGATTTTTCAAAAAATATTGTCTTTTCTAAAATTCCCTTTTTTGAAATAAAATTTGACTGTATATTTTTATGTCTAGCCTTTGTGTAGAACAATTATCCAGGAAGAAGGACCCAGAACAAACCTCAGAAGTAAAAGCTTCAGTATGGGACCAGTGTCAAAGTAGGTCAATTTTTAGGACTAATAGCCTTGACGGTGTCTCTTTAATATGTTGATCTGTTTCTGTAAAGCACATTAAGAAAAGTTTAGCGTGAAAGAGGCTACAAATGTGTTTGATATGATATGGCAATAAGTGTACATATTGAGCATACTAAAGCTGCCAAAGTACATTTTAAACTGCTTTTCTTTACTAGCTAAGGGTCCAGTTCATTGAAAAATAAAATCCAAACTTCTGTACACTAGAAGCTGCAGAAAATCTGGTTTTCTGTAACATCTATAACCCACTGTATATATTTTCAAGGTGGAATCTAAATCTTTCTTTGAGAGATTATGGATATTATTAGTCCCTTTGAACCCCTGAGAAACCTTGAGATTGGGAAGTTGTCCATACAGAGCTAGGCAAAATCACTTCCCTTGAGAATTTAAAAGTTCTGAGTACTTTGTTTTCATGAACACTTCTGAATCCCTCATTTGTTGATTTGTATTACTTCTGATTCATTCATTATGTCCATCATATACCTGCGAATCTATTTGATGAAAATTTGATGCTGTAAGACATATCCATATACATCATATTTACAGGTATTGATAAGGAAAACACACTTGATAAAGAACGAGAACTTATATCCAAAGAGAACTCCCTAGTTATTCTTTTTTCAGTTTTCAGTTGTGACTAAAACAGATATTAATTCAGTGGTTAATGCATATAGAAAATGTCTTGTATAGATGGTTCAGGAAGTCATTCTCTGTAAAAAAGGGTAAAGGTTAAAAGTCTCAAATTTCTTAGTGAACTTAGAGAGGAAAATCCCTTAATGTTTGATTTCATAAGAGAAGCAATTGCTGATGTTTTATGTAAAAACATTCTGATTTCTTCATTGCTCCCACTGTTGACCACTAGGAAAATAAGCTGGAAGTATATTAAATAGTTTTGTTTCATTGCTTTAATTTTAAATACATTACTCTGTAGTTTTCACCACTTTTGTATCATTTGCAGTAAAGTATACTGTCACCACAAGCTCTGCTTCGATATCTTTTGTTATGTTGTTTGATGCATTTGAAAAAGCAGACTGGTTTCCAAGTACACAAAACCTTCTTCAGGCCTGCAAATGGAAAACAGCCAAACTTTAACAAGTATACCAGTTATACACACATACAAGCCTGTAACATGGATACAAAGAAATAAATGTATTTGAATAGAACTGTGTTCTAACCATTTTCTAGGAAGATATCTGGAGCTGTTTCCAAAATATTTTTAGAAGTGGGAAAGGCATTAAAAACTTAAGGAAAGATATTAAAACATGTGGCAAAGTAATGTACTCTTAGAAGAGGCTTTAAAAACTAAAATTCCATCACTAAGCAACTACTAAGGGTAAATAAAATGAAGACTGACATTCTACAAAATATCAAAGAATGAAAAGACATAAAATATACATTAATACAAAAATATATTTTCAAGGAATGTACGCACAACTGTTAATTAATGGCAAATGAGGATCAAATAATTTTCTTGTGCAGAGCCCCAACTACCAAAGTGTAAAATATGACTCATTGTGCAGCATCAATATAAAAGCAGTCAGATCAACAGTAGGCACTTGTTATCTTCAAGCAAATGAACTCCCAAGACTTCATCTTCAACCATAATTTCCTTATACCAGCTTTGATTTATGGTAACATAGTGTTCCCTTTGAAATGGGAGGGGCCGGGGGGGGCCAGATTTTCCACAATTTCATAGTTTTATGATAGAGTTTAATCTCTTTGTATTCATTCTCAGCACAACTGGGTAGGAAGCTGACAAAAATATTTTAGCTGTCAAGAGGTACTGTTTAAGTTATTTTTTCCTCCTAAAATTATAACCATTAGAAACATATCCTGCACTGTTTGGTTTTCTTTTTTTCCTGAAACATGCCTTCTACATTTGGCATAACTCTTACATTGCTGTCTTGTTGGAATCTGAAAAAAAATCATATTTTTAAATAAAAATATTTTTTTTAAAGCTGATTTTTATGCTAGCTTCCGAACCAATCTACACACTAAGCAACCCTCTGTAATTCTTCTTATCTGCAGAAACAATTGTGGCTGGGCTAGTAGTCACAAATTCTATTTTACAATACCTCTCCTTCTCTTGAACACTCTTTTGTCTTGGAAAGTAAGCTTTACCTAGCCATTTTTCCTTTATACACTTTTCTTGGTTTTCCACATTTATTTGTTTTAGATGGCACAGCCTCTATTTCATTGCTCCTTACTGCAAATATAATGTATAAAAAGAAACTTTTGGTTTAGAAAATCAACTGGGAATATAAATTATTAAAGAGAGTTATTTCTCTAGAATTTCTTCAGCAACATCTTAATTATCAGCAAAGGCAAAGAATGGGTAAGTCAAGATTTTGTGCTGCAGGACATCTGAAAACAGCTGCCTGATCACCTGATGCTTTTTTCACATCAGACACCAGAGCACAAAAATATTAGCAGAACAAAATTCTTCACTACTCTGATTCAATGCAGATAAGCAGAAAAATCCTCCTGCACTGAAACAAAAATCTTACTGCGCTGAAGTGATATATGACATGATATGATATGATATAATGTGATATGCTATACTATATTATTATATGATACGAAGAATTTATAAGCAACAAGCCTTTAGATTTGGGGTCTTTTTGTTAAATGTTGCCTATATGTATCTCACAAAACAGAACAAAAAGCTCTGAATCAAAATTATGAAGTAGTGCTCCCAGCCACTACTGGTATATAAGAATCAGTCCTAAGGCTGAGAGTGCAGTGAAAGAAATGACAAAGCTACAGCAACAGTCTGCTGCATGCACCTCTTCCCTACAGCCTTTCTAAAGTGTAGCCAAGCCAAAATCATCCATCAGCTCTATCTAGCCAGAAAGCCTAGCTGTGCACATGGGTGTGTCCAGGACTGGCAAACTGCAATGACAACCGACCCAGAGGAGTGGGAGAGACAACTTGAATGGACCCTACGTCACAACAACACACCTGCCAAAGCTGAAACACAGCCTCTGCTCCTGCAATGCTGACAGGCAGCCTTCGAGTCAGCTGGGAGGAGGAAAGCATAGCCAAGTGCTGTTTAATTTGCAGTGCCAAGGAGGTATCTGAAGTACCTCTACTTTCATTTTCTTTGGAAGCCACCACATCCTGGTGGAAGTAAAGTTTTGTGCAGACATTTGTGAAAGAGTTAGAGTGATGCAAATTGCTGAGGCACTCAGGGAGGCCTCTCAGTTCAGTATCAGGGCAGCCTTGCTCTAGGGACCACATATCTCATCCCCTTACACAGGAAATTCCATGTTCACAGTTTGGAGATTTAGTTTAAAACCAACAAGTCTTGTTGGAGAAAGCCTCTGTGCTGAAATCATGTGAATTGGTGCAAAACCAGCTTTGTACCTTTGGCATCCAGGAGCCATAAGTGAGAATCACTAAGTGCATCTATTGTCAGTTAAGTGACAATTACCGAAACTTTAATAGACCTTTTTGCTTCTATTTCTGTGAACTATCTTTTAAGTATTAACTTCCTCATTCATTTAGTATGAAGGTAATCCATTCAGTTAATTTACAGGAAATAGGGAATAGCAGATTGGACCAGACTGGAGAGACTATGTACCCTATGTACACATTTGCTACCTGCTACCCCAGTCCCATACAAGATATAATAAATGTGTTTCTTGTATAATATTGCATGCTCTCCACTAAAAGCTTATCACTGAGCCTGGGCAAACAAGGAAAACAAGTCGTTCTTAAGGGAGCAGCATTGCAGAGCTTCGAGTGCAGAAAGAAAAGCATTGTGTGAAAAGCAAGCTCCTAAAAGGTAGTGCTGTCTCAAAACACAATACATAATATTTGTGCACACAGAAGTACAAATGGGAAAAAATAACAGGGTGGTCATGTAACAATCTTCAATGAAATAAAAAAAAGAAATCACAGTGAATGACAGAAGCAGCAAAGGAGTGGAATAATCAAAACTAAGAAAAAAAGAAATATCCACTGAAAGAAATCTTTACCAAATTTATATGAAGACAAAGTATTTAGGATTAGACAAGATAAGAGATCAAAAGGCTGAAATTATGTTTGTTGAACTGGGTTTATGAAAGGGCATATTAAGAGGTAAGCTGCACAAACAAATTAAGTTTATGTAGTTTTGACATATCCAACAAATGGTAGTGAAAACCACAACTACCACTGGGAAAAAGCAGCAGGTAACCAGCTCCAGCAAGGGAGTGGTTCAGGAGATGAGAAAGATGATATAGATCATTTGACAAAAAGGGATTGCGAAGAGCAAAGCCTTGAAGTGTTGTACCTTTTGATAATTCTGATTTCAGCCTTGTCATGGTATACTATAATCAAAATGCAGGTAACAACATGACACAGAAACAGAAAGAAAGCCTGAGGTTATTTTCACGTGAGACAGGGGAGTTGCCAAGTAAATTACTGAGAACTATTTGGCCTCCAGAACTTACCTGGCCTCCCTTCACTCCAGAAGTGAACCAGACAAATCAGGCTCCCACCAGGTGTCTGGAAATACCTGCTGGAGCTAAGGTTGCAAATATTTGGTAATTTCTTGTTTTCACAACAGTCTTGCTACTTGAACTTCTCTCCACCCCATCCTGGCATTTCACACTGCCCCACTCTGCAGGTGATGCTCTACTTCTCCAATTTTTTTTTTCTAGGATAAAACCCTTTCAGCCTATCTCCCCAATTACTGGTCAGGAGTATTATTGAAGAGATGCTTGTGAGTGCTAAATTACATTTATTCCCACTAATCCACGCACTATGGGTTTGCCCATGCACCACTGTATTGCCCAGAAATAGTACAAAACATTATAGTTAACGTTTACATACATTTCCACATGAAGATTAATTCAGTTGGAAATTCCTAATATTTTTGTGATCTCAGATTAAATTCTAGCTGTTCAGTGATCTTTTTGTGTGGTTTTACAACAAACTCTTTCAATTTATTTTTACACGCATATTTAAGTGCACATTTGTTTAACTACTCTGAGGTCCGAAATGCTAATTTTGAGTTACATTCTTAATTTAGTTTTATCTGGAAGCTAAGCAGCTATAAGTTTTTAAAAAGCACAAATTAAGAATTATTTTAATGCATAATATACTATATACCATTCAGTTCAAATATTAAAATTTGATTAACCAGGAGAACTAAAGGAGAACTAAATCTATTGAAAACATATGTAAAAAATAATGCTGCCATTTATATGCCTGATTTAGTACAAAGTATTCTGAAACAATGCTTTCAGTGCATGCACATCACTTTTCTTCCTTTTGTATATTCTGTAGGTAAAATCAAGGCTTATCAAAGTTAGCACTGAACAAAAAGTAAGACTGTGCTTACAACATTTTAGAGACTAAGGATAATTTAAGGACTGCACTTAGCTAAGTTTATGGTCTTGCTTTAATTTATTCTTTTAATTGCAATCATCACAATCACAGTCTGAAACTGAGACCTAAACTAAGACTTTGAAAAAGCTGCAGATGGTAAGGACAGAAAAGAGAAGGATTAAAGAAAGATGTTCATTATTCTTTTCACCAAAATCTAATTATTGAAATGGTTTGGGGTTTTATCTGGTCCATATCTCTTCTCCAGATGTGAATTCTCCTATTTCAAAGATAATTTTTCAATTTGTGTTGTAGCAAAACAAAAGCAGTTTAGTTTTCTCCTTTCTGGAGTTTTTGGTATTTTCATTTTAAGGAAGTGATTCAAGTGGTCTAATTTTCGCCTTTGCCTAAATCAAGATTATTCATTCCCGAAAAATTCAATATATTCTAAGTCTGAATTTTGCTTATAAAAGGCACAAAAGGCCCAGCTTGGTCTGACAAAAATTAGAACTAAAAAGCACAAACTAAAACAAACAAACAAAAAAAAACCAAAAAAGCATGGCTGCAAAGTTATACTATAATATGGATGAGGCATAGCACCTGTAACCTACTAATGTTAATATTTTGAGTAGTTTAAGAGCTTACCATCTGTTTTGCTTTTTTGCTGTTGAACACAACAACATAATTGGCCAGAATTACATCTGGACCAATTTTATGATGCCTTTAAATTTTTCATTCATCTTTCTTTTTCTACATTTGGTGTGTAATAAAAATTTCGGCAGTCTATCCCACAGTTCAACACAACAATGCTTCAGGATTGCTACAGAAAACACTTTTATAAGCTGAGATCATGGAGATGTCTGCAACACTACTGTCTGTGTTATCACACAGCCATTAATTATTAAAAATGCCCTGAAAACTGTAACCCTACTTTGAGCTTCTGGATATTTTATTAATACTTTCAGTGGAAATTAGACAATTATCTTTATTACTTTAATATCAGAATTTGCAACTGATATTTTCCAATAAAAGTGCATCCTTTAGCTTCGGAGAAGGGAGGCCAGAGGCAGGGGCGAAGGGAGATAAAATGATATGTATTTACCGCATTCATTCCATAAGACAAGACAGCAAATTTCTGATAGGAAAAGCAGCACTTCATATGAAAATGAAAAAGACACAAAGAAGTAAAACCTGAGAATCAGGTTTCTTTCTGCTTCAAACATGATACAGGAGTTATGTATCAGCAGTATGAAATATCTGATGTTCTAAGATCTCTGTTTTATATTTATATTTATGTTATGAGATTTCAACTTTCCCCTTGGCAATTATTTACACTTTTTAAAACTAAATAAAACTAAAAATAATTTTGTTTCACAATAGCCTCCGGGGGTTAAAATTAATCCTGGAATTACAGTAGCAGATGGAAACAGGTGTGAAAGAACTATTAATTATCAGTGATATAGCTTCACTGCTCAGGAGAACTGCAAGAAATCACACAAAAAGTTCACTAGAAGACTTGTAGGATTTTTTTTTTCTCCTCTGATATTTGTTTGACTCTAAGCAATTACTTTTATTACTTTTCCTTTTTAGATTTCCTACAATTATTTGTCACATGAGTAAGATCACTAAATAGTAAATTACTTTTTCATCAGCCATATGGTCACCTCCGAGATTTAGGAATCTAGTTTAGGCCCCATGTGTGCCAGTAAGAGTTTACTGGCAATGTCAAGAACTCCACTCTGAACAGAAGTGGACACGTAGCAGAGGAAATCTAAATCTGAGGTGACGCGGTGCCACAGACAGTTTGTGTATGGATCCCATCTCGGATGCTCAAATTCTGCCCACGGTCATATAGATAAGGTCTGACACATAATGGAAAAATGGAAATTCACAACTTGGTTGATGTAAGAAAAGGAGGGAACTTCTAAATCATATTAAAATTTACACCTAAGTAAAATGACCAGCAGAAAAAAAATGCTTTTCATGTAGGTATGCTTCCACATTTTGGTATAAAGAGGTTAATCATATAACACTACCTGTGAAAAGGAGAATTGACTTTAATTGTCTTTGAGGTGGCAAAGCTGAAATCAGGGCTCACCAATTTGCAGCACCTTGGCGCTAATCACAAAAATTTTCTTTTAAAATCAGGGCACATCTGTGACAAACTATACTGCAGGTGAGCCTGAAGTCAAAAGGTTGGGTGATTACCTGAAATCACTAAGCTAGAAATTAACTCTGAAAGGCTGGATTTCTGTCTGAATCTGACATTGAAGGAAGTGGTTAGGAATGACCTCTGTAAAGAAATCTCATCAGCACCTTTTCTCTGTTTGATCAAGTTTCCAAATAAGGATGCAGATTTTATATAAACCTGTTTATTTTGGAAAATTCTTTACTTGTTTTTGCTCTCTGTTAGAAGGTAGAGGATAAACAGTTTTTAGACTGTTCATGATTTCTCTCACTGATTCTGGGCTAGACTGAAAATGGGAAGTAAAACATAAGAAATGTTTTGCTCTACTAAAGTCATGTCCTGGGTTAGCCATATGGCCTGTTTGTATCCCCAATCGTCCCC